>CAUYTI010148158.1:0-104000 GCA_963575145.1 Galago senegalensis
CCTCCCCCGGGGCACAGCTTGGCGGTCGTTCCAAAAAAAAAAAAAAAAAAAAAAAAAGAAGAGCCAGAGGAGAAATCATTGCCTCTTTCATCTTCTGCTCTATCTTTGCAGGAAAAAATGTCAAACTTAAGTTTCATTAGAGAATGTAATGATTTAATTGACAATATGAAACAGAAGCCTTATTTGCCCCCTGCTATCTCTCACATTAGTTCAATGCCTCACGTGCCACTTTCTGATGTGTTTTTTCCACCACCTCCTAATCTGCCTGAGGAACCTCAACCTTTACGCTCTTGTTCTACATCTCCAGAGTATAGACATAAGCAATTCTATCCTGTTACTCACGCAGTCCCTTCAGCACCACCTTATGAATATAGGAGTCTAGAGTCTTTTGGACAAGTTCAAAGAGCAATTTTACTTCACCCTCAGATGTGAGAATTCTCCTATAACCTGATGTTTCTTTAGAAGTTGGCACTTGTAATAGGGAACTGGGCTAAAATATGCTGGTTTCCCGCTGTCCTAATTCAAAGTCTAAGAAAAAAATACTATATACTGAAGTAGATACTAAATTTCTTAAAACATTAAAAGATGCTGTATTTGCTTATGGGCCAATGCATCATATACTGAAGGCTTTTCCATTTTTATTGTGGAGAGCAATTTCTTACCCCTGGGGACTGGGAAAGACTCTTTGAAACTGCTCTTTCTCCTGCTCAATATTTACGATTCTGTTATTGGTGGAGAAATGAAATGTTCTTGGGTATTATGCTAACCCCAATCTCTCTTATGACCAATTAACAGGTTCAGGAGACTATAGGTTACAGGCAAAAAAAACTTGAGCTTTCCAATAATACTTTTACCATGCACAGAGTACTTTTTTGCATGCATAGGCTCAGTTAGATGAGCCAGGAAGCGGACAATTCTTTACCAAAATAATACAGGGACCAAGTGAACCATAAGCTGAATATTTTGACACCATAATGCCATTCAGCAGGCCATTCCAGTCATCAAAAGGTAAGATATGCTTTTGCTTTCTCTTGTGTATGAGTATACTAATCATGATTGTCCCCACTTATTAGCAGGGATTTGAAACAACATGTCTCCAGAGTTAAATTTCTTAGAGCCTGTAGAAATGTAAGGTCTAGCTCCTTCCAGGATGCATTAATTGGAAATCAAATTGTTTCTTATACAGCTATACTTACAATCCTATATGCTATAATTGTGGCAAGTCTGGTCACATTTGGAGAGACTGTTGTAAAGCCAGAGGAGAAAACCACTGACCCTCCTCTGCCACCTGGAGATTGCAGATGATGAAAAAAGGGATGACATTGGAATAATAAATGGAGGTCTATTTAAAAAAAGGATGGTAATATCTTTCTACCAAGGGCATAAAAAAACTCCCAGATGTGCCAGACCCAGGCAGACAACAACATGGGCTCGACAACTCAAGCATATCCTGTGAGCACAGGGTGACACATTCCCTGATTCAGGCAACTCCTGACACCCAAGGCTCTTAAATAATAATACCTGGGGGCCCCTGAATTGAGCAGAGTTTTGTGCTGGCTTCACTGCCTGATCAAGCTGCTACTAAAACTTTAGTTTCAGATTTTTTTTTTAATGCTACATATGATAGCAGTGCATTGGATTGCCTGTTGTTGAAAATGTTTCTTTGACCTCTCATAATGTCCCATATACTTTAGCTACAGGAGTCAGTTGGATTAATAATAGGAAGAGGCAGTTCCACTGTTAAAGGATTGTATATAAATATAGGTGTCATAGATGCAGATTACAATATTGAAATTTTCATCTTGGCTTCTGTAACTCAACCAATTGTAGGAGATAAGCTCCCTTTGCTCAAGACATGGCAGTCACCTCAATGTGCTTCTTCAGGAGATTGTCTCTGTGAAATATTTCCTTGCAGCTTGAGCATTTGCGCTTGCCTATAGAAATGCAAGAATGTAGAATGTCTCGCCCTAGGGAGTATTGAGAGACAGCCGAGGTGAGCTGGGGGCTTGACAGACGGGTTTTGGAGCATTGGGTTCTATTCTCTGTCTTCCTCCATCCATTAGCATTGTAATGTGTAACTTGACTTTGGGCTAGCAAGAACAGACAGCCAGGCTCCCTCATGTTTTTACTCTAAACAAAATCCATTGTATATGTGTTCCTCAGCCTTCACACTAAGTTGTAATCTTAAATGGTTGCTTCCTAATGTTACTTGACTCCTTTGTATACGTGTTAAATTCTTACTGAATGTTGGAAAGTATATAAGGTAATCAGTAAAGTTTAGGGGGGCTGCTGACCAGAGCGAGTCCCGGTCTCCCTTGAACATTCATTCCGTCTGCAGTTCTTTCCCCTGCGTCCCCCATCTGAAGCTCCAAAGAACTTAACACTGAGACAGTGCTAAATATTGTGTTTATTAGTTTCTGTGAAATTTGGTATTTCTGGGTCTAGGCTGGGAACACCCCAAGAGCACCAAAATGGAGAAATCTTCACAAACCTGTAGAGCTGAGTAAATGCCCATCTGTGTTTTTGTGAGGACGTTTACAGCACTTACAGTTTGGACCGACACCATCCCTTAACACTGTTCATTATTGACATTCACAGCTGAGGGCTGATTCTTCTGTTTATAACAGGATATTAACTTTATAAGCAATGTGGGACTTTATCAAGATTCCAGGGTGTTTGGATAACTCAGCCAGCGTCTTTGGTCTCCAGCAGTCGCTGTGGAGTCAGGAGCTCTTGGCTGGTCCTCAGATGACTCAGCCTTGGGGTGTGAGAGGAGAGGTGGCTTCTCTCTATAAGACCTTTTAGGGTGATGCCGTGGGCTCTTCATACCTCTGAACTTGTTTTTGCCGTTAGGAGACTCTCCAATTTGATGTTTTATGCATCTCATTCCACTATTCTATAGGTGGGTCTTGTTGGATTCAGACACTGCGATGGCTCCAAAAGCAGCGGCAGAGTGGGGGAGTTATTTCCTTGAGGATGCAAATAAACAGAGAGAATGGATTATTACATAATCAATAATACTGGCCCCTTGATTAAAACACAAATTCAATTTAGCTCACAATTATCCTCTAGTTTGCTGTTCTGTAAAATTAGATTACGATAATAAATGAGTGGACCTCTTGAATGAGGCGGATAGCCTGGCATCCACAGGCTCTGGAGGATTGACTCATTCCACCAGATTTCTTAGGAACAAAATCTTAGGAAAGTGTGTTACTAATCCCAGCACTTGAATCACAGATCCGACAGTCACAAAAGGCTAAGAGACAACGTGGCATCGTGGAAAAAGCTTGGACTTTTGGAATTAGATACTGGATTTAGATGCCAGCTTCTCTATTTAACCAGCAAATAATTTTGTTTAAGTTACTTAATCTCTCTGAGTCTGTTTTCTTACTGAAACATATATAAAATAAAACATTAAGAAAAATGGGGATAACAGTGGCAACCTCATAGGGTTGGTTTTAGGTTTTCAGGTCATGCAGATGTACGTAACAGTACTGAGCACATGTTAGGCCCCAAGTGTGTGGTCACCAATAATATTACAAGTGCTTCATACAATACAGAAGACTGTTCAGATTGGCCCCAGAATCTGAAGGTCTGTCTGTGTGTTAGAAAGAGCTACACTAACCCAGTGGTTCTCCAATTCCACTGCTCATTAGAATCTCCTAGGAAGCTTGTAAGAACAGCCATGAGTGCCGTGCATGGTCAGCGGCAATGCTCTGGGTCCCCCTCAGCTGTCCTGCGTAGAGTCTCACAGAGGTGTTAACCCTGCTT
Source organism: Galago senegalensis (assembly GCA_963575145.1). Lineage (NCBI taxonomy): Eukaryota > Metazoa > Chordata > Mammalia > Primates > Galagidae > Galago > Galago senegalensis. The sequence goes on from CAUYTI010148158.1 coordinate 3,772, forward strand.
GCGGGGGAAGTAACACGCCCTTCAGACTTACTATTCCAGAAACCTTCTTGTGAGAGCCCTCAAGGCGATCGTTCTCTGAGACACTGACATGTGCTGGAAGTGAACGTCATCTTGTTAATTTGTAATGGAAAACAAGACCATCAAACAGTCCACAGATTGGTGATGGGCAGGATGGCATATTCTCCCGTTGAGTGAACTCAAAGCTGGATGAGCAGAATGACTCAGAGCAGAGGCAGTGCTTGCGTGGATGGTGTGTTGCCTGGCATCTGGTTTGAGAGCCCTTGTGGGGGGCGTGCCCTTCAGGCAGGCTGGATGCCCCTATGTTTCCTTCTCACCAGTGAACAGGATCTACATGGGCATGTCCAGGGTTTGCCCTTTCTGTGTGCTTTGGGGTCTCGCTATCTGTCTCCCTTTCTGACTAGCATGGTCATGTCATGTCAGAAACTACATTCAAGTCACAGCCACCAATCCCAGGCCTGGAAAGACTTTAACCCCTGAGAGTGACTGGATCCCTCCCAACAGTAGAGGCCACCCGTATCTGCATCTAACAGAATAACTTACCAGCATGCCAGAAAAGGGAGTGTTTTTTTGATGAAAGGCAGGTGTCACAAAGGTTCATGTTCATGCCCAAAAGATCTTGACCTTCATCCTTCTAATTCCAGGGGGGATTTGTGGCCTCAAAAGCTACAGCTAAAATGCCTTCAGGATCATAAACACCTGACCCGCTAGCTGCCCTTCTGGGCTCAGGGTAACACGGTGGACCCAGGGCACAGTGGGGAGGACGTATGGAACTCCCCAAGCCCGTGCATCTGAGAGGTAGAGGTGACAACACTGACAATGAGAATACCTGTGACCAATATGTGCATGAGGGTCAGATCCCCAGCACTGGGAAGATGGTCTCGGTGAACAATAGGAGGACGGGTGTTGTTGGAACAAGGGCCGTAGGTGGGCCAGCATCCTCCTTCAGGGCCTAAGTTAGAAATGGACAGAGGAACACGGTGATGAGAAAACAAGTTCTGTGTACTAACTAAGAATATAGGCCAGTTCTGTCTGGAAACCCAGAGTTCGCTATGGCTGTTACATTCACCTCAGTTCCTTCTGAGGACATGTCCTTGGGCAGGGAGAGGCTGAGGGAGATTTCTTGCCTAGATTCTGTTGGGATCCTTGTCTCATTTAGCTGCCCTAGGTTTGGCTTCCCAAATTCTTCTCTGGGTCCCATGCCAGCTGCCATCAGAATGGCCTCATGCTTGTATCAGGACTTTTATTCTACAGGAGCAGCTGTTTTCCGGCCTCTTCTCTGTTGGCTCACTGGCCACGGATGGAATTTGCTCACTCACATCTTTGATTGAAGTAATGTTTGTCCCTTACCCAGTTTACGCCTGTTGTGCACGTTGCCATAATTAAGTACCATAATTACATACGATCTAAACAAATATTATGTAGTCCATTGCAATAAGTGCAAAAGAAAAGTTTTTTGAAAACTAAGTTAAATGATTTGGAAAGACTTAATAAAGTCAAGTTGACTTGAAATGAAGTGCAGGAGAGAGTTGGAGGGTGAATGATAAAAATATGGAAGGCCTATGCTGAAATCGCTTTTTATGAGTCTTTAAGATCTCATGCTGCTTTAAAGAAATTAAAATTTGAAATCCTGGCTAACACTTGCTAGGTGTGATTTATACAAGAAGGAAGACAAGGTCCCTTAAAGAGGCTCCACACTCAGAGGAAAGTCTTTGGCCCTGCATGAAAAATCTTGGCAAGTGAATGACCATATATGAGTTTTAAGTTAGAATAAAAACATTTAAAGTATTTGTATAATATTTTCTGTCATTGATCCATTCATCTGACACATATTTACTGGTCTTCTAGGTTGGGACACTGCAGAGCCCCTGCCCTCTCAGAATGGCCACTGTAGTGAAGGAACCCAGTGAGCACACAGCACGTCCTGGATGACACATCGTGCCGGCCTCACCATGCTGGGCGAGGCCAGAGTGATAGGCAGGGAGGCCCTGCTCCTGGTGACCTCTCTAAGAATAAGCAGAGAAGGGGGTAGGGCGAGGGGCTGGGAAGCAGCCACAATCCTGGGGAGAGAGCTACGGCAGAGGCACCACCGATGCAAAGCCCAGGGCCTGCGTATGTTTCTGGAAGACTGAGAAAGTCAAGGTGACTGGAGGAGCCAGTGGAAGTGGAGAGCAGGGGTGAGGTCAGAGAGATGGGGACGGAGTAGAGTAGATCACCCAGGTCTTGATCTTGATCCCAGTCTCAATTGATCTGGGATCAAATCCTGGAAAGCATGGGGAGCCTCTGGGTGCGGGGTTCTGAGGATGAGGCTGGCCAGGTCTGCTTTCTAGGTTTCAGAGGTCACCTGGTGGCTGTGTGGAGAACTGATGGTGGGGAGCAAGAGTAGAAGCGAAAGATCACAAATGAGACAGAAGGAGGACCACTGGAGAGCGGGCTGCACAGTGGGAGACGTGACCAGGAGCGTCTGTCACCCCTGGAGGGTCAGGGGGTGGGGGAGTGAGAGAACCTCCAGGGGAGCAGCGGCCTTATGCCAGCCTCCTGGCTGACCAATGCCCTCTGAGGCTCATGCCTGGCAGTCTCCCACACCAAAGGTGGAGGTTCCTGGAACTTGGAGAGAAGATTTGTCCCTCTACTTCCACAAGGCAGCAAGTAGAACTTGATTTATTCACTATTAGAAACCACTTTCCCAGCTTGGGAGGTGTTGGGTGCTACTTCCTTGCTGTGATCTGTTCTGGTTTTCTTTCCCTTCTAGTAGGAGGGCAGAGATGAGTATGACAAAGGTTGCTGTGGGCTTGTGTCAAGGGAGCGTGTGACGGGGCCTGCAGAGCATCACGGAGAGGTGGCTGCGGCCCCAGGGCTGCCCCTGCCCATGTTTGGCATCATTGCTGGGGAATGTTTCTGCTGAGCTCCCCATGGAGGAGAAGGAGCCAAAGGCTTACATTTCTCAGACCGTGGTTCAAAAACTTTTTGAAAATGCTTGTTTGTGGGCGTCTATTTTATGTACAGGTGTCAGCAATCTCTCTGAGAATTCGTGGTTCCTGGAAGTCTGGGAATCTGGCTGGGACCCCAGTGTGAACCAAAAAATGCCACAGTTCCAGGTCACTTTTGGGGACCAGATATTTCTGCCTGAGGAATGAAAGGATGCCTGGCTCTAGTGCCCTGCTGTGTCTACCTCCACCCTTTGATACTGGGCTTTGGGAACAGACAGTGCCAAAAGGTTGAAGAGCCTGAGCTTTAAATTCTGCCCCAATACGGCCCTCTCTCCCCTTTACATCCTCCAGACAGGGAGGTCAAGGCAAATATGCTTTTTATACCAGTAAAGCCCAACAAAGCCCTACCGGCTCATGCAGACCACATGGAGCAAGTCTCTTCACAGAGGATCCAGGGCTCAAACAGTCCCTTTGGCCAGTCCTCCAAGCCCACACGTCAGTCTTTATATGGGAGGCAGGACCCATCTGGGAAGGGCCTGCCTGCTGGGAAGAGTTGGGAACCTGAGACACAGTGGGTTGGACCACCTGCCACTCCAGGCCACCTGGGGTGGGGGAGACTCCCATGTAGGGGGAGGCTGGAACTCCCCCCACCCCCAGCAGATGGAGGAAAGGGTGAAGCAGAACTTCTCTGGGAAGGGCAGTCCCATCTAGAGGCACTGGGCTCCAATATTTCTCACATTTTGGTGGTGTTAATCAGGTCCAGGTAATGTTTGAACTCACTGCCTCTAGTTTTTCACATTTTTTATTTTTTTTAGTTTTTTGAGACAATCTCACTTGATCACCCTGGGTAGAGTTGTGGGCACCATAGCTTACATCAACCTCAAACTCCTGGGCTGAAGTGATCCTCTTGTCTCAGCCTCCCAGGTAGCTGGGACTACAGGCCTGTGCCACAATGACCAGCTAGCTTTTCTATTTTTAGTAGAGACAGGTTCTTGATCTTGCTCAGGCTGGTCTTGAACTCCTGAGCTCAAGCAATCCACCCGCCTTGACCTCCCAGGGTGTTAGGATTATAGGAGTGAGCCACCACACCTTGGCTTCTTTGTAACATTAAAAAAAACATTGTTTTTATTGATAAATACAACTCCCATACAAAAACTTGCATCGAAGTGTAGGTGCAGTTTGATGATGGATTATAAAGTGAACACCTGGATAACACTGCGTAGGTCCAGATCCAGACTAGAACTGGTGCCTTGGAAGCCTCTAGGTGTATCTCCCTGGCCCAGCCCTCCCTACCCCCAGAGTAGCTGTCCCCCTGACTTTGAGACAACCATCTCTTTTCCTTCCTTTGTGGTATGATCACTTAGGTATATATACTTAAACAATGTACTTTAGCTTTGCTCATTTTTACTTGATAGGAACAGAGCCATACCGAATATATTCTTTTAATTGTGCTTCTTTCCCTCAGCGGTGCTTTTTGAGATTCAGCCACAGCATTATGTGTAACTTGAGTTCACTGATATTTTTACCACAGTATAGGATTCTTGTATGAATATGCCACCATTGCTTATTCATTTCACTGTACATGGGAAGTTGGATGTTGTACAGGAGGTTGGCATTGGACTACGTTGTGATGAATAGTTTTGAGTGTGAGTCACCTTGTACTCACGCTCAAGTTTCTCTGCCGTCTGTGCCTAGAGTCGGAAGTTCTGAGTTTTCATATCTATAATGTTAAAGATAATCCCAGACTGTTTTCCAGAAAGACAAGTTGAGTTGTCCAAATCTTTTCTATCCTTGCTAATTTTTTATTTGTTAATTGTTGAGAAAACTGTATCAAAATTTCCTATTGCACTCATGGATGCATCTATTATCATTTTAGTTCTGTTATTATTATTATTTTTTTTTGCTTTATACATTTTGAAGCTACACTATTAGATGAATAAAATTGCTATAACTTTTTGGTGAATTGATCATATTCAAGAAATAATTTTGCCTTACAGTCAAAAATGTCCCTAAGAGCAGTCAGTGTGCACAGCCAACATCAAGCAACAGCCCCAAATGGGAAGCTGTCCACATGTTATCATTATGAAGTGCCCCTAATTATCTCTGCTAATGCATTTTGCCTTTAAGCCTATGTTGTCTTTCTAAACTTGTTGCCTCCAGGATCTTGGGGAAAAGAGACTGAGAGAGTGAAGCTGGTTAGGTGAGCCATAGAGGGCAGGAGAGAGGGGAGCAAGGCTGCTCCCAGTGAGAGTCCCAGCCCCTCCCCCTTCTTTTTTGGGATGGCGTCTTTCACCCTCTGGGCTTGGGAAGCTGAGAAGCCTCAGTTCTCTTCTTCTTGGGGAATGAGGCAGGGAAATGGAGCAGAACCTTGAGGACAGCCACTTGGACCTGCTGGATTTCAGGAACTCAGCGACAGAGACCCACTGTGTGCATCCCCAACCCCACCACGTGCTCACTCACCATCCAGGGGAGTTGGTGGCCAGTGCCTCCCTCTCCTGCACTTTTGCCTTTCATGTTGGTTTTCCTCAATCTCTGGGTGGGAGAGGGCAGGGAGAATGCTCTCAGGTACCAGATGAGGATGCTGAAACATCCTCCAGCTCAGGAGAGAGGGCCAGATATTTGTTAATTTTATCATTCTTTTCTTCATATACATGTTAATCAGTCAATAAATATTTATTGAGCACTGCTATACACAGGCACTGGGCCATCATACATTTCCTAGTTACTGTTCATGGGTACTAGATAAAATCTGTCCTTGAAAGGTCAAAGATGGTCTCTGGGGTCTTGCAGTGGCCAGGATAGCCTTGGCCAGGTAGGACAGGGTAGGACATAGGTCTCCCATTTCCTCAAACTTTTCTCTTTGCAAATTGAAAACCTCTGGACATTTCTTGCTATAAGATAACTCTCTTCTCCTGAGAATCTAGAAGGCTAGTGACAGGGAAATGCTGTCCTGAAGCCAGCTGGGGAGCCCAGTTTAAGGGGAACGTGTAATGAGGAGCATGTGGCCAAAGGCCTCTGATTCTTTACCCCCAGCCTAACACAACGTCAATCAGTCTTCACTCCTGAAGATAATTTAAGGTTAAACCAACTGCCAATAGCCAGGGGGCCTCTAGAAGGCTGGAGATTTAGCAGCCACCATGTAACCCTGGGGATAACTAGGATATTATAATTTTGCTGCCAAAGTAGGGCCCTTTTGAGTGTCAAAGTGGTGCTATGTGTCTACTGTAGTACCTGCTGTGAACCAAGACTGCCTTGGGTGAACTGGGATGTATGGTCACCCTTTCTGGAATGGAGATATTCATAAACACATTGCAACCCCCAAATTCCCCCTGTTCTGGGAACATAACCCAGAAGTCCCTCTGACCAATAGGAATCTTTCCAAGACAAGCCTGCCCTCTCTTTCCATCTCCCCCAAGAGCATTCTGCAGGAGAACATCCCTACATTCTGGCTTGAGGCAACTTTGTAAAGCCCCTCTGACTTCTGGAGCACAGGGGGAAATGGAGGAGAGGCACGCAGTGTTCCCCCGGAGAAACAGTAGCCGGGCTGGACTCTGGGGAGCCCTCTGCAGACAGGAGGGCAGGAGGGAGGCAGTTCTTGTAGTTTGGTGGGGTTAGAACACAGGCCTTTTCCCCACACTGACATTTTCCTCCAAGGTCGAGAGTATGTTTGGGCTTTGCAGGTGTTTTTGCTGAAACGTACTTTGGGGGACGTTCCAAGCTCAGGGCTTCAGTTTCTAAGTGCGCTGCTGCCTGTTTCCATGCCGCAGTGAGGTTACTGAAAGTCTCTGTAGAGGAGGATCTTTGAAAAGGAGAAGGCATTCGTGACAGCAGAGGGATTGGTTGACTGGGCCTTCGTGCCGAGCATCCCAGCCTGGGCTCGGCATGGGGAAGGACACATTCTAGACAGTGTGTGGACTGTGGAGGAGCAGCGGGAAGGGGGCAGGTGGGACCCAAGCCCTGCAACCGAGCTGTGGGCACTTAGACCACAGAGGAGAGGAAGGAAGCTGGATTGGGATTGAATTGCAGGCTGGCACAGTGCCATGTACACACAGTAGGGGCACACAGAGGACCTGGCTGCCACCCGACCACCCGACCCACTGGTGGAGCCACCGTGTGTGGTCAGTCACTCAGCAGAGACTGTCCCATCTTCTCTAGCAGTGAAATCCAGCATTCTCCTTGGAGTGCAGAGAAAACTGGGCACTTGGCAGATCTGCCAGGCTGATGCAATGGCAACAGAGGAAGCTCTGCATTATGTTCCAAAAAATGAAAGAAAAAAAGCCAGAAAGTCTGTAATTGATTTTTAAAAGGAAAGGTACAGCACTAACCATAATCATTACAAGACACATTGAAACACACAGAGAAACTGTGTGTTCTCAAATGCAGGATTTCAGCTCATCCTCACAATCAACCCTCTGAGTTAGGTGTCTTTATCCCCATATTTCAGACAGGGAAACAGAGGCATAAAGAGGCCAAGTCACTTGCCTAACATCCCATGCTGGGCCATGACACCAGTGGAGAAGGCCTCCATGGTTCCTGCAGGAAACAGGGACAGTGAGAGTTGCTCAGACAGCAATGTCTGTGGGCTGCCACCCCCAAGCCCCACAACTTCCACTGTTGCTTCCCATCCTTTCCCCTTTTTCAGTAGGAACAAAACCTCACCTGTCCCAGGCTAGGCCATCTTGAGGGACCCTTCTCCTTTCTCTAGTGGGGCTACCCCATTGAAACTCGGTGCACTCACATCTGCCCCGTGGGGCAAAAAACCAGACAAAACCCCTCTTCTTGAGCCCACTTTCCTCCTCTTTCTCTTTGTCTTGACCCGCCCCCCCCCCCGCCCCACTAAACTTCTAGCAAGAATTTGCCTGAGCTCTCTGCCCCTGCCTCACGGCCTGTGGCCATCTGCATTCTGTCCCATCAGTCCTGCAAGCTCATTGGTGGTCTCATAACCAAACCCGGCACCCACCTCTGTCCTTGTCATGCTGTCTTCTCAGCAGATTCCAGCACCCTTGGCCACCCCTTCCAGGTCGGAATGTCCTGTCTCTGGCTTCCTTTGGGTCCTTCTCTCGATTTTCTTTCTCTTCCTTTAGCTTCTCCTTCTTGATGGCTTTGCTCCTCTTCCTGTCCAGTGGCAGAGTGCCCAGCTAGTCTGGACGTGTCTGTGAGGGTGTTTTGGGATGATTAGTGTCTGATGGGTGCACCGAGTAAAGCAGACGGCCCTCCCTCGACCAGTGCCTGGAAGGCCTGAATAGGGCACACAGGCAGACGATGGGGGGGGGAGTTTGCTCTCCTTGCCTGACTTTGAGTGGGGACATCAGTCATCTCCTGCCTTCAGACTCAGGCTTGGACTGGAATTTATACCATCAGCTCTCGTGCTTCTCTGGCCTTTGGCCTCAGGGTGGAGCTATACTGTGGAGTCCCCTGGGTCTCCAGTTGACTGATGATAGATCTTGGGGCTTCTCAGTCTTCAGGATCACATGAAGCAATTCCTTATGATGAATTTCTTTATATATAAAACAAATAAATATGTATATGTAAGTGTGTGTATGTGTATATATGTATATGTATATATCTCCTCCTGGTTCTCTCTCTGGATAACTCTGAGTAAAGCACCACCCCAAAGGGCTGGTGTTTCTGGTGGTCTTCACTCCTCTTTGCTCCCAGAACATCATGTCTGTAGTAAGAGAATTTGTGTCACATTGTCATAAGCCTAATGAGCTCCTTGAAGGCACAGATTGTGCCCTATTCATCTACTTACCCCATAATAAACGCTCATAAAATATAAACAAACTACAAACATGGACACGCAAAGAACCAAGCACACTCTGCATAACCAGGAGTGATTCTCATCCACTGTTTGTGTGCTCCTCACTTTAGCAATGGGCAGCACTGCCATTCAGGCTAAAGGTGCCCTCCCTGGTCCAATGCAGCAGTGGAATCTTGCCCACATCCTCTGAGCTGGCTATCACAGCAGGGATGTGCCCAGGGCACCTCACACTCCCACTCACCCTAAGGTAAGGCTTCTTTACCTTCATTCTATGGTTATTGTTTTAAAAAAGTCTTTCATACTTTTAAAGTATGGGGGGGTGGCTTTTTTTCTGTTATTATATAATTCTTTTTTTTTCAGATTAATATAAGGGTGCATGTGATTGGGTTACATTCTTTGTATTGTAGTTGAGTCCTTCACCCAGAAGGTGAACCATATACTCCTACATTGTCGCCATTAGATGGGAGCTTATTGAGTCCCTTCCTCTCCTCCACCACCCCTACTTGAATTTAATTGTGTTTTTCTCTACTGTGGGCCTCTAGTTGTTCATCCACTGGTTTCAAATTAGTGTTGAGTACATAGGGTGCTTGCTTTTTCATTCTTGAGATAACTGTACTAAGGAGAAGGTTCTTTACCTCTATTCAGGTAAATACAAAAGATGTAAAGTCTCCAAGTTTGTTATGACTAAATTGTATTCCATGGTGTGTGGGAGTGTGTGTATCACAGTTTATTCATACATCCATGGGTTGATGGGCACTTGAGTTGTTTCCACATTTTAGTGGTTGTGAATTGAGCTACTATAAATATTCAAGGGCAAATGTCCTTTTGGTATTCTGGATAAATGCCTAGGAATGGAATCGCAGGGTAAAGGGAAGGCATATATTTTAGCTCTTTGAGGATTCTCCATACTTTTTTCCAAACAGGCTATATTCATTGGCATTTACACCAACAGTGCATAAGCATGGTGATACTGGAATTACGTCTCCTCTCCTGGCTGGCTCTCCAAATCTGATACTGAAGTTTTATGTTCTTGGTCTTGGCAACTCAAAGAATGTATCAACGGACCATAGGATCAGTGGTAAGTCAGGATTTATTCACAGAAACAAAAATTACAACAATTACAAAAAACCAAACCTCCTGGCTGAGAGAACCCATGCGGGGAAGAAGCCCTCCTGCTCTGTCTTCAAGGTCTGTCCTCAGGATCTCTGCTCAGGGGTTTATATAGTGGCTGCGGGGGGGGGGGGGCGCGGAGGTGTTTTGCCCCAACTCAGTGTTGACTTTTAGGGCATGGGTCTTCGTCAGTTACAGCCAGCTGTCTAATGAACTCTCAGGCCTTGGAAACTTACATGAGATTCACCAGTCAGAAGGAGGAGACACAAGATGACATCCATGAAATTAACCAGCCAGAAGTGGGCCAGGAAGGAAACAGCAAGGTGACAGTGTCTCACCGCAGGTGTCCAGCTGGTCCATCAAGATGGTTCCTCCAGCCACAGCAGCATCAATACTGTCAGGGCTAAGGTGGCAGGTTGTGGCACCACCTCGTCCTGCATCAGTGGTACTGGCACAAAAATAGAGACGTAGATCTATGGAATAGAATAGAGAACCTAGAGATGAAACCAGCAACATATCACCATCTGATCATCAACAAACCAAGCCAACGCATACATTGGGGAAAAAAATCCAATTTTGTAAATGGTGCTAGGAAAACTGGTTAGCCACATATAAGAGACTGAAACTGGACTGGCACCTCTCACCACTTACAAAAGTAGACTGATGCTGGATAAACAATTTAAATCAAATAAACAAAACACTAAAAATTCTGGAAGAAAGTGTGGGAAAAGCTATTGACGATAGTGGCTTGGGAAAATATTTTATGAAGATCCTATTGGCAATCGCAGTAACAACAAACATAAAGAAATGGGCCCTGAGGAAGCTAAAAAGTTTCTGCACAGCTAAGGGCATGACAACTAAAGCAACAGACAACCTTCAGAATGGGAGAAGATCTTTGCATGTCACGAATCTGACAAATAACCAGAATCTAGAGAGAACTCAATCTAATCAACACAAAAATGACAAACACTCCCTTTATCCCTGGGAAAAAGTCATGAACAGAACCTTCTACCAAGAAGACAGACGAATGGTTAAAAACAACATGAAAAAGTGCTCATCACCCCTAATCATCAGGGAAATGCAAACCAATACCATCTTGAGATATCACATAACCCCAGCAAGAACTACTCCCATCACAAAGTCCCAAAGTTGGCATGGGTACAGGGAAAAGGAAGTGCTTCAAGCCCATTTTAAAGTATTTCTTGAGCATTCACACGATAGTTGCAGTTGAATATTATTAATGCCAATAATAGTAGTTTTAATTTTAAAATGTATATTAAAATATAGTATCATTATATTCTAATTAGTTTCACAGCTTTAAAAGTGATATAGTGGATGTGAATTGTTCACATGTGTGTGCAACCAAAATGATGCAAGATCACAAGAGCTCTGGGGACTTGGGGAAGCTACTAATTAAAACATTGTTATGCTGAATTAAAAGGACTTACACAATATATATTTTTTGAATGCTGGTGTCATCTATTCTCATAGCATATTAGCAAATTTTAAAAAGGTTTATTTCCAGAAAAAAGAATATCTCAAAAGCAAACCAGATTTTTATGAAAGTTTTAGTGTTGGATTAATGGAAGCTTAGTCCTAAATCACAGTGTGCACTTACTGAGCTTTTACTAAGTGATGGGCTGAAGAACTCTTTTAATCTGCACAATAGTCATACGAGATGGGTGCTATTATTACCATAACTTTATAGGTTGGAAAACAAAACAAAACAAAACACAAAACTCCAGAGAGGCAGGAAGATGTGCATGTTGCCCAAAGTCATCCACACCTAGTAAGTGTCAGAGTAAGTAAGTAAGTCCCAGCAATCTGGCACTAGAACCCGTATTCTTAACCACTGTGTTATACGTATTTGCTTCTCTGAGCCTAGAAACAGTGGGGACCACGCTTGCCAGTTTGAGCTGCCAGATATCAATAGCCAAGTGGCAGAGATAGTGCAGGAGCATCAGCTGTTGAAGAGAAGAAGCATTCAAGCTGCTACTACTTTCCAGGGCAGGGGGGTAGAATGAGAGGCAGGAAGCAGAATGTAGATCTAAAAGGCCTCATTAGAGTTTCACTGCCAGGAAAACAAATGTGCAGAATTCCATGAAGTTGCCAAATAAAATCATTCCTACTAAGATCAGATGGAAATAGGTTTTCTTACCCTGAGTGATAAAAACAAACCCTTCCACTGAAGTATCTCCAGTGTTCCCATTAGAGGACATTGTCAAGTCAAAGACATCTTTAATGATGTTAGATCACTGTCTTGGTGACTCAAAATGGCAGACTGTGTGATAGGCCATTTTGTGAGTCACAAAATATTTTTAAAGGACTAATAGGCTACAGAATTTGATCATTGCTCCTTTCTAGACCTTATTGAAATTTAAACTTCTATTTATTCTCACAGTGATCTAATAGTAATTTCTCCTTTTTTATTATTATTATCCGATTTTTCTTAATAGACCTTTCTTGATTCTGTGTAAATTCTCTACACCCAGAGGTGGCACTCAGCAGGAATATACCTACATTCCCAGCAGATGCTCTCAGGGTCAATGACCATGCCACTCCTTTTGTTAACTGTATTGAATATCACTCTTGTTTATGTCACTACTGTTGTCTTTGTCTTACCCACTAATTATCCTTTTACTTCTTTTCAAGTATTCTTGTCATCCATAAGTGTGGAACAGGAAGAACCATGCCAGGGGCTCCTAATCGATGTTGTGCAATCGTATGCTCCCTCCCATATGGCCCTTAATGTCAATAAAAACAAGCAGTATCATCCCAGAATTGTCATGTTCAATGACCAATAACTGATTTTGGTTTGAAATGATTTGCCTTGGTTCTGAATATTCAGAGGAGCATGAATCTTCAGTGATGGTGGGATCTAGGGAAGTCATTCAGATCAATTGGTTCCCTCTTTGGTAAGAAAACCAAGGCATGAACATTCAAGTGTTCAAGTCACAGAGGCTATTCATGGAAAAAAGTAAGAATGGTGATCTTGTATGAGTGGATGTGAAAACGATGAGCCATCTGATGGGCCATCCCTCATGAGAGGTCTCTTGCTGCCTTTCTCTGTAATGTCACTCTTTTTTCTAGTTCACATGTAGTTGCCTACTGTGTGCTGAACTTACATGCATTAATACTTAATTTTCACAATTGTAGATCATAGGTTGATTCTACTGTTTCTATTTTATAGAAAAAAATCATTTTAAAAACTGTTGTAGAGGCTGAGAGAAAGGGAGAATTCAATGATGCATGTTTTTCCCTCTTCAGGAATTGGGAAATTGTCATCAACTGATAACAGAAGAAAAAAAAATCAATGGCACATCTTTGGTGGAAAGTTTATTTCTTTATGGGTAATACATGAGATAGATAATGGATAGTTGAGTGAAAATGTCATGCCTGTGGCATGATAGAGAAGGGTCTAGGTTAGACATACATGGAAATTGGGAGGTTTTGGTCTACAGGCTGTATTTACAACCATGAGAATGCCAAGGGATTGAGTAGTTGTAGAGAACAAAGGAAGGTCAAAACTCAGCCCTGGGCACACCAATATGAAGGAGAGAGAGAAGGTAAGAAGTCAGAAGAAGTAGATGAGAGGGAGTTATCATTAAATTGTTAATGACTTTTAAAATACTACATGGTGTCCTGGAAAAGAAAGGGCTAAAGAATATTGATGAAGAGGGAGTGATCACCTGTGTGGAAATCTGACAGTGGATCAAATAGAACAAAGAGCGTTGACCTTTGCATTTAGCAACATGGCATACATAGTAGTCTCATGGAGAAATGAAGGTCAAAGTTTCATTGGAGTGGCTTAAAAAAGCAGAGACAGCAACATGAATAGCAATTTTAGGGGATTTTCCTGCAAAAGGAAATAGGGAACTGAGGCTATAGATCATAGAGGGACTTTTTAAAAAAATAACAGGAACATGTTTGTATGATAAAGGGCACCATTCACTAAGGCGAAAACTGAAGAGTGTGAAGAAAGCATTGAAACTTGGGAAATGGTTATATTTTATAAGTTACAGAAGACATAAAGCTAGAAAATAAAAAGAATAATTATTGTTATTTTCATTTATTTCTTAATTTTTAATTTTTTTTTTGAAAAGGAGTCTCACTCTTTTACCCTGGGTGGAGTGCTGTGGCTACATCATAGCTCATACCAACCTCAAACTCTTGGGCTTGAGCAATAATCTCGGTTTTGCCTCCCAAGTAGCTTGGACTACAGACCTGCACCACTATGCCTGTCTAGTTTTTCTATTTTTGGTAGAGATGAGGTCTTACTCTTATTCAGGCTGGTCCTGAATTCCTGACCACAAGCAATCTACCTGCCTCAGCCTCCCAGAGTGCTGGGATTACAGGCATGAGTCAGTGTTCCTGGCCTATAAGGAACAATTAGATGAGATAATTTATAGAAGTTGAGAATGGGAATGACAATATACTTCTGTCTATATATCATACTCTTTTGTGGGTTTTGAAATATAACTGCTTTATGAAGACCACTGGACAAAGCCACACTCCAGTCAGGGAGGTATGTTAGAGGAAACTGAAAGACATAACCGACTGTGAGAAATCATCTGAGGGATTGCCAGCTGTCCAGTCAAACACATCCCAACAGGGTGGCAGTATTTTGGTGAATTCATTAACTGTCAGAACTGGACTCATGCTAATGAAGCTCACTGAGAAGTCAAATTTATTTATTTAAATTAGGCACCGTCTCCTCTGACTAATGTTAAGAACATTATCACATTTTTTTATCTTTCAGTCCTTTTCTTTCTTTGGTTTTAGTCTTCATACTTCTTGAAACTCTTTGAACATAGTTATATATAATTATTTTAATTCGTGTTTCCTTAGTTACAGTCAAACACAGTAATAACCCCCCAAAGTGAGTTCTTGGGTCACTTTGATCAAATTAGAGGTGCATGAAGAATGTCTTTTAAATCAATGATTTAGACAAATGTGCCAATGATTAAACTTTTTCTACATTTTGGAGCTTCCTATTTAATTTGTCACAAGATAACTTTGACTTCAGTACTGAAGGAACTTTGGATAGACCTCAATACTGCTCAGGAATAATGGAGAGGGTCTCCTATAAAAGTGTAGTCATTCAGGTCTTCAGTCATCCAGGTAACAGACAGAATCTTCAGAAAAGCCAGACAATGAAAACCTTCCATTTCCCAAGGCTCTCCTTTCACATTTCTAGGGTTGATATTTAGGTATGTCCTCCTCTGGAGGAAGTACTCAATGGCACTTCTTAGATGTTAGTCAACCATGAAGTCACACTGCCTATCAATTTGCTATTGGGTTTTGTTATGAGCAACAGGCATGAAAAATGAGCTCAGTGAAATAATCTAAAGTTTGTAAATGTAAATAGTCTAGGGTAGATTTGGTGACTCCATGATGGTGTAACACCCAGGTTATCTATCTGGTGCTCCATAGACCTCATTAAGGCCTTCTCATTCCTTTTGGTAGTCACTATAGCTCAGCTCCATGCTTCTATGAAAGGCAGAAGGACCATACGACCCTCCCAGGTTAATTCAGCTCTGAATATAGAGTTTTCCGGAAGCCTTACCCCAAATTAACACTCACATATGGTTTGACACAACTTGGTTCTGCTAAAAAGAGAAAACAACATGTAAATATGGTTTTGTAGCTAGATACATTGCCACACCAACAAAATCAGAGTACTATTACATAAGGAAGAAAAAAAATGGATTCGGGATTGGTGATAAACCTTCACCATTAGCAGGACTTGGTTGTAAGTGTCCCAGGGGTGTAATTTTTGAAATATAATAATCTGCTTATTAATACTTTAATTTTAATCAATTTTTATGCCTTAGATTTGATTTTTACTTAACTGATTGTGATTGTTTTCTGCTATTTCTATATTTAACCAGATTTTTAAGAGTCTTGCTCAAAGTACTGATGGGTGATCTGCAGACTCACTGTTTACATTTAAAGTCAATTTTTTCTTCATTGCTTTGACAAATATTTTTCCAGGCTTATTCTGTTAATAGCTGTTCCCCTAAAACTTGCACAGTGCTTATGGCGATATAAATCATTTATTTTGTACATAGTCTTCCATACGGTGATTTTCATCTCATTACTCTAAAGACTATCAACACAACACATTTGGTGAGTTTTTGTATAATCTATCTTTCCAAAGTGCAAATGATTTATAGTGTTTCAACAATTCTGATTATTAATTTAGCCCTCCCAGGTTTGTTTTCTTTACAGTCTTTTCCAAATGCAAGAAGATAAAAATTTTTACACACACATTTGTCAAAATTTTGATAATGTTTTCTTACTAATTTTTCTGTTTAAGACAGTATTTTAGTCATGAAGATGGCAATCATATGAGACTGTGCCCTGTGACTGTAAGACAAAATCATAAACATTTATTACAAGTCCATCTCTATAAAGGAACTTAAAATCTAATTTTAGAACATTTTATTCCAATGAATAATATATACTTACCAAATACTTACACTTAGACCAACTTTTTTTCCAATAAATAATACATATTAATACTACCTACTCTGTATTAGAATATTAATATTGTAAATAAATATAAATATTAGTAATAGTTCTGATTTAGTAAAAAAACATGTAAGCAAACAAACACAAACCAGAACAGGGAGAGGTACAAGAGACATCAGCTAGAACAGTGGCCCAGTGTCGAAATGACCTCTGTTTGCAAGAGTCAGAGCAATGGTTTCCAATCCTTACACTCCTGCGGAATCAACTTCAGGGATGAAACAGATATCGGGACGCTCTTTGTAAAGATCTAGATTATGTGAATTTCTCTAAAGAACAGAGTGGGGGAGGGGAACACTGGTTTAAAGAAAACAATATTTATAGCAGTTATTGAGATTAGGGTCAAAGCTGTTCCAGAAGAGTAAATATCAGGCAAATATAATAGTTAGTATGATCGCACTGTGAGTGTTTCAGTGTGCCAAGAATCAAAGAGAAGGACAGAATTGATTTCTGCCGAGTTTTAGAAGTGGGCCATTCATAATACAAGCACTTTTGTATTGCTACACATGTAAGTTTTAAATTATCCAGTTGGCCAGCATTTTTAAATTATGTTCATGAGTACTTGCGGTCCTCCTTATCTATGACACAGAATTTATAAACAAATTGGTTTGAGAAACACTGCATACTATTTTATCTGTCGGTATCCAGAATGTCTATAATTTCAAAATACAGGAAGTCTCCAAGTTACAAACATTGGATTGATGTTCAATTTGCACTTAGGAACAGAGGCTACTACAGTAAGTCCTCGAGTTACAAACATCCAATTGAAGTACAACTCACACTTACGAATGGAGCCTAATATAAATGGCAGGTAAATGTAGTGTCCCAACTAGCAGACAAATTCAACTTAAGAACAAACCTACACAACGTATCTCATTCGTAACCTGGAGAATACCTGCTCTCAGCGAGGCCTACAGTAATGAAACAGTTATATATACAATTTCCTGAGCTTATTTGCCCACAGAACTTTGCTTTTCTTCCTCTAATCCTGTTCTGAATTTTAAGTGATATAGTTTGGCACAAGGTATGGAAGACACCGTTACGGGGTATGTAGAAAGCTTGGAGTAGGTCATCAAATCAACATACTTAGCGTGTTTCAAAAATCCATTTTAGTTGTCATTTTCAACTTGGGAACTTGATAAGACTGGAGGCCTGCACCCATCAACAGGCGATTGTGCCAGGCCAAAACGGCGATTTAAGTTCTTGAGAAAAGCAATGTAAGTGGAAGAAAGGGAAGAGAATGAATTTGAGAGACTTTAAAAGAACAGCATAAGAGGATGTGCGGGTAATGAAATAAAAATGAGTTATTCATGAACAGGTAATGCAGTCCAGGTGACTGAAGAAGGGAATAGGGGATATTTAAATGGGAATACTTAACACATCCAGATGAGATAATCACAGGCCCTTGAACGATGCTTTATTCCAAAATGGAGGAAAACAGGTTCCTACTTGTAGTGATCAAAGTCTTCCAGATGCAAAGCAGTGAAAATACAAAGTGAGCATTTTAGTTTAAAATAAAATTGTTTCTCTCTTAAGAACATTTGATTGCAATGTAATTTAGGAAGAAAAGTGTAATTTTTGACATAAATTTGTTTTATAAATCCCTCCAGAACATATGTATTTTGTCAGTACACCAGGATGAAATCGAGAAAATTGTGTAAATTGTCAACCTGAACAAAGATGATTCCGCAGAAATGTGATCTGAGAAGTAATATTCCAGTGATAGACTAGGAACCAGAAAGGGATGAACTGATGTAGTACTGCAGCACATGTGGGTATGACAGAGAAGGGAGAAGCAAGTCCTTTATAGTAAGTTCTATTTTAGCATCTTAATACTAAATGCTATCTATATTTAGTTTAATATTTTACTATTTGAATGATAGGGGATCCATAAAGCTTAAAATTTTATTCCGGGTTATTCTCCAATTTATCTCTAATTTTTTTTTCATAGCATAAAATTCTGCCGTCTGAATCCCATTACCAAAAATTTCTCATTAATCTTGATGACGATTAGGTACTTCTATCATACTAATGAGCTTAGAATTTTGGAAATGAGTGATTATTGGTAAAAATACAGTGTTTTATAATTTTTTTAATTGACATAATAAGGGAAAACAAATCATTTGATATGTAGTGACTGTGCATTGGGGTGGTTCTTATATTTATTATAATACAGACTACAGTATTCATATGTCACAGCTGAAATAATGTCAGATTAAATCAAGATTTCTACTCTCTTCAAATATTACAAGAATATTATAAACTTTAGACTACAGGCAAAATTTAGTAATTACATTTTAATATTAAATTTAATATTTTAAGTGCAAAACATCCAATTTCAATGAAATATTGAAAAAAATTAAGCACTCAAACATGATGGTATGAACATATTGAGTAAGAATCAGTGCTCTAATACGAATAGATTTGGCTATTTAATGAATACGTGGTACTGTGTAGCAATGTGTTTGAAATCTTGAGAATTTTATCCCATTTTCCTTTTTTGCTTTTCTGTTGATCATAAGGAGAAACAGACCGTTCTCCAAAGACTCATAGGCCCATCTGCTTCTCATTTTGACTTTCTTTATGCTTGAAAGTTTTAAACTAATTTTCAGACCAATTGTAAAGCTGATCTAAAGGAACTTTAGTTTTTAAATTTAGCACTGTGGAAGACAACTACAAGACCTGATCTCAACTTTTTATTTTTGTTAGAACATCTGCTATTGCATTACCAATTTTTTTCTCTTCTAACTGAAATTAATATTGACTTTAGAGCTTGCCACTATCAAAAATACAATAGAAAACAGAAGAGAAGGTGAACATCAATATATTCTGATTTGGACTGATTTTCCCAGCTCTGAGCACAAAGTGTAAGATCCTGTCACTGTAATATTTCTGTAGCCCAGTATGTTATATATCCCCTCTCCCCTCACAGCTGTGGCACAGCAGCTGGCTGGAGGCCTTGAAACTGCTTTCTGCCAGGGCAAGGCTATGTGCTCTGAGTGAGTGGTTTTGGGGGGTTAAAAATGTAAATTCTTTAAACTTTGTTCAAGTCAGTAAGACTTGTTGAGGACCAGATAAAGAGAAGAAAGATCTTTCTTTTGTTACTTTGATTCAGCCAGAGGAGTCTATCTGGACACAAGGCTGTCAGAGTATTAAAACATCTCATCTGTGGTGTGTGACTGTGGATCAGTTAGGATTTGGTCCTTGAGTTGGCCTCTGACTGGCTTCTTTATCAAGACTTTGTTTACATAATACTTTGAAGCAGTAAAAATAACAAGTAAATCCATGCAATTAATGTAATCAGCTATAGAGTTAGTCTAGATAGAGGAAATGCAAGCGCAGCAAGAACCTTGACAGATTGCTTGCCTTGATTTCATGAGATTTGTGACTGTAACACTGATGTGTGAAATAAATACAGAGCTAGCCTGATACTCGGGGCGGTATACAGGAAGCCTCACCAAGAAGTGTGTGCTGCCTCCCGAGGCCCGCTGCTCTTAAAACTATGTCTTTGTGTCTATTATTTCTCTATATTAATATTCTATAACTCCTATTAATAATTTTCCGGTCTCCTTGCACCACCAGGCCACAAGGAAATAAACCCACCGTGTGTCAAGGCTGATCTGCTACAGATCTTGAACCTGTGAGCACAGGCAATCCTCCAGCCTCGGCCTCCCAACTGCTGGGATTACAGGCGTGAATTACCGCACCTGGCCTTGTCACTTGCTTTGTGAAACTACACATGTTCACCACACAATCGTCGTTTTATAAGTTTGAATTTATACTCCTGAATATAAAATTTCATCCTAATTTCCAGTCTTTCTACTCCTGAATTCCAAAAGAATATATCATATTATAAATAAAATTTATTTACAAATTAAATATGGTATATTACAAAGATATTATAAATAAGTTTTCAGTGCAGACATATCCCAAGATCATGTCTTATGGTTTTTCTATTTTTCCAATATAATATGACCTGGAAGTACAGAGAAGTATCTATGTAATAATAAGAGGAAATCAATCTAATGTGTCTATGATAATATAGAAAATTATCATGATATTTTGAGTATACCAAGTAATTCTTAATGCTCAAACAAGTTTTTAGTGAAACAGTATTTTTTAACTCACAGTTAAAAGAGTACTCAGTGAAGTACTGTTTCTTAATAGATAATTCAATACATCCTAATATCTCGTAGCAATGGCAGATTGTAGTAATTATACCAATGAAGCATTTTTGAAATATGTTGCTTTATCATTTCTTCTTATTAGGTTTTACTAGTCCAAAAGGAGCTCTACCTAATAGATTCTTTATAAAGCATAAATGAGGTTGTAAGTGCTCATAATGTTTTTTCCTGATGATTATCATTAAATTATACAAAGCTTGAAGAGTAAACTGTATCCTATCAATTCACAGGAGTCCGTTTTTTGGTGTTAACTAGTATGTGTTTAGTTGTCCTTTCTAGGAGAGTAAGAAACACTGAAGGGCAGATGCTAGAAAAGGGTGTTTTGATAAAGGAAAAAGATCACATGTTTCTGTTTTTCACAGCACTCAGATGTTGAGGCTGTTTTATGAAGGAGGCAGTTTGGACGCATTAGATTTTTCGACAGTCTGAGAAGCCCTACTGGGTAATCATTCCCTGTATCAGGAGATGACAGAAACTATTTTTTCTGGTCTTAGTGCCTTCTAATATCCGTGCACACAGATGAAATGGGGATCCTGTCACCCTGAAAATTCCCTCTCTCCCCGTACTCCAATCTCTTTGATTCACATTTATTTTCTCAAGTTTATTCTTAAACCCTCATGGGCTTGGAAACGTCAACAAGGATTGCGTTTCCTAAGATACAGGATATGAAAATGGAGTAAAGCCCAAGAAGATTTTATTTCATCCTACCTGTTCATACTCTTTAATTTATTAATGTTTAGTACATCAGTTTTCAAACTTTAGAATCAACATGCAGCTAGAGGAATACAGATACCTTGCAAACATTAGGATATTAGCTAGTTCTCAGCTTCTCTACATGCTATGTATTATGAGAAATTTATTTCATAATGGGAAAGGTTCAATGAAAATATCTCACATTATTCCACAAGTGATAAGTTATGGCACAACTGTTATTATATTGTACATATTATTATATTAAATACATCTTTTAAAAAGCAATCTCAGTTTTTATAAAGCATTTAAAGTTTTGAAAGACAGTAGGTCATATCAGATGGTAGTTCCCTAATAGAGAAAGAGTATATCACAGTGTAACATTTTGAGGGTGAGTTTATAGTATAAAAAAAGCACATCAATATAGAGTTTAAAAGACCTAAATTAAGAATCCTATCATTTTTCTGTTCAAAGAAATAACTATGAATGTAATAGTAGTCCCTATTGTGTCAATTCTGATAATAAGTAAGAATAACTATGTAATCACTGCTTTTTACAATTTTTGTTTATTTATTTATTTTTACTAAATCACACCTGTGTACATTAATGCAATCATAGGGTATAATGTGCCGGTTTTATATACAATTTGAAATGTTTTCATCAAACTGGTTAACTTAGCCTTCACGGCATTTTCTTAGATATTATGTTAAGATATTTATATTCTACCCCTAGTAAATTTCACATGTACCCTTGTAAGATGCACCTTAGGCGTGGTGCCATCAATCACCCTCCCTCCACCCATCCTCCCCCTCCCCTCCCCTTCCTCTCCTCTTTCCCCTTCTGGGGCTATAATTGGATTATAGCTTTCATATGGCTTCCTAGTAAGCTGAGTACATTAGATACTTTTTCTTCCATTCTTGAGATACTTTGCTAAGAAGAATATTTTCCAGCTCCACCCATGTAAACATGTAAGAGGTAAAGTCTCCATCTTTCTTTAAGGCTGTGTAATGTTCCATAAAAATTTTACAGTTGAGGAAACCAAGGCTTAGAGATGTTAAATGTCACACAATCACATGGCTTGAACATATCCAGTTTTGAATTTCAAAGATTAATTAACAGCTGCCTCTCACTTTAGTGGAAAGTCTACTGAACCAAAACAAAAGGCCACATAATCTCATAGTAGTAGTAAGACGTAAAGCCCGCAGACTGTTTTTCTGGGTAAAATACACACTTTTAAAAAGCTTCCAATTCTAACTAGTGGAATCTTAGTAATTAGTGTTCTGTTTATTGCACTCCCATCCTCTGACATTCCTACCACTTTCAAGTGTCAGGATAGACATATATTATACAAGTGTTTCTGTGATTTTCCCCAACTCTGAAAATATTTTTGGAAAAATTGATAATTTTTTTAGAAAAAAATTATTTTATTGATTCTGCAATTGGCTTTATTCTATTTTCTGAACTCTATAAACTGCCTCTTTGTGTCTCTAGAATGGCACATGCAGGTATATTTTGAGTTAAGACTGTGATGGGTTTAAAGAATAGCTTTCTGTTTTGCAGTCACTACTAGGAGGGCTTGTCAAATCTAGACAACAGGTAATCTTCAGACATTAAGACAGTTTAAAGAACAATATAAGTATTAGAATCTCTGGGTGGCCACTTGATGACCTATCTGAATGAGTTTGTGACAGAACTTTGAGAAGCTGCCAGCAAAGAAAAGCATATGTATATTCAGGTTCTGTAAAGTCTCAAAATCTGATGCTGACTTAGAAACCAAAGGTGTCCTAAATTAAGATGAATGTATGAAAAATTATTAGTATACAGCATTCTTCATGGAAATCAGTTAGAAAAAGGAAACTTTCAGGGTGCAAGGAGGTAATCTAATAAATACATTCCATTGATTTTAGGCAGAAAATATGCAAATGGAATTTCCTTTTAGTATGTGTTTAGTACTATTTTTTCTCCAATCTGATTCAAAGTCCTATTTTTAAAAATAAATTAAGCATTTATGGATGATGAAATACAGGCTAAGAGATATAATCAAACAACACTTGTTCAGATGCATCTATTAAACCAATAGGGTTTTTTTCCATTAGTAATTTTAATCTCATGCTTATAATTTTTTTATGCAGTGGAGACTGTTAGATGCATCCTCAGTATTCAAATTTGTTCATTTATATCTTAAATTATACTGATATGTGAATTTCATAGTGGATTAAGAAATTGGAAGAAAAAGATAAGAAAGTACAACTTGAATTCCTGAAAAATTCATTATATTGTTACTTTGGCCTTATCTTGAGATCTCATCTCTAAGTAATATTCACACATAACAAAGCAAAGTTTTGCATATACCAAACTTATTTCACAATTAAAATATTTTATTATTTGTAATTCAATTTGGAATAAAGTTATGCTTGCAGTATTCTCAGTATTAGAAAAAATATTTTCAGATTTTGGTTTCTATCTCTGTGGTGATAAAATATACTTTATTTTTATTTATTTATTTATTTTATTTTGAGACAGAGACTCACTATGTCACCCTCGGTAGAGTGCCATGGCATCACACCTCCCAGCAACCCCAAACTCCTGGGCTCAAGAGATTCTCTCACCTCAGCCACCCAAGTAGCTGGGACTACAGGCGCCCACCACAATGCCCTGCCATTTCTTGTTGCAGTTGTCATTGTTATCTAGCTGGCCCCGGCTGGACTCAAATCTGAGTCCCTAGTGTATGTGGCTGGTGCTGCAACCACTGTGCTACGGTGCTGAGCCTCTAAAATATGCTTTAAATTATACTTTATGCTGACAACTAAAACTCTAATTCTGATATTACATAATCAAAAACTAAAGGCATATATTTACATTAATCTCAATTACATAATTAATATAATGGCAGTTATTATATAATTATTCCATACCTGATGTTAATAGAGTCATCAAAAAATTTACATATTTCAAATCACTTATGAATGTTATATTTGGTGGATCATAAATAATATTTTATGACTTATAAAAACATTAATTCTATTTTCCTTTAATCAATATCTGAACATTCTGCCAATGTATGATAAAGAATTGATAGCCAAGGAAATTAATTACAGAAACAACTTAAATTTTACAACTGCTATGAACTGAATTGTATTCACCCTAAAATTCGTATGTTGACATGTGAATCCCCTATTTACATCTAGCAATGGAGTCCTTTGGAAGTAATTATGTTTAGATAAGGCCATGATGGGGGGGGGCCTTCATAAGGGATTACCATCTTTTAAGAAGAGATCAGAGGGCATACCCTCTCTAGGTTCTTCCTTCAAAGCATTCTTAGGAAGCAGAGTCACGTGAGAATAGCAAGATGGCAGCCAAGTATAATCGGGAAAAGAGCCCTCAGCAGAACTCAACCATACCAGCACGCTGACCTCAGACTTGCAGTCTATGCAGTTTATGGCATTTTGCTGCCATAGATTAAGACAAAGATATCAGCATAAGTTAAAAAGCCTTTTTTTCTTACCATAAAGAATTATGCTGCACAACTTTTATCTTCCTAGTGATAAATATCTGCCTTTTTCCTCCCTCTGTGGCTGATAATGCAGCTTTTAGTTTATTTTTTGGAAATGGAAAATTATATAATTGTCTTTATTATCCATGCAACTGTACTATAGAGGGAATGGATACTACATGCATAGAGACTTGTGTATTTTCTTCTAACTGTGCAACAAATGAAAAATAGTTAAATTACAGTTCATACACTAAAAAATATTCTATTAATTGGCCTCGAAAAATGTTTTCAAAAATTAATAATTACCTTGGAAACTTTTATTGTGTAATATTCATTTAGAAATAAAAAGCATATGTGTTCTTCCATTATTCAGGTAAACAATATGGAGTATGGACAGCTGTTTTGTCTATATATACGTGTTTTTCTTTTGTTTAATGAGTGGATCACATTCTGTTTTATCCAGCTACTTCTGCTTTGATGAATATTCAATTTCTTTCTTTCTTTCTTTTTTTTTTTTTTTGAGACAGAGCCTCAAGCTGGCTCCCTGGGTAGAGTGCCATGGCATCACAGCTCACAACAACCTCCAACTCCTGGGCTCAAGCGAGTCTCCTGCCTCAGCCTCCCAAGTAGCTGGGACCACAGGTGCCCGCCACAACACCTGGCTATTTTTTGGTTGCAGCCATCATTGTTGTTTGGTGGCCTAGGCTGGATTTGAACCTGCCACCTTAGGTGTATGTGGCTGGTGCCTTAGCCACTTGAGCCACAGGCACCAAGCCCAATTTATTTCTAAATAGTCTGAGATAGGATACCCAGAAAAAGAAAGGTCTAAGAGAACAGTTATTCTCAAGGAGACCCAGGGTCATAGCTGCAAGGTCCTCCCTGTGGTGACCCAGCTCTTAGGAAATTATAGAAACTTAACTTCCTGAGAATACTTGTATCCACTTCTGTAAAAGCCAGAGCTGCTTCTCCAGCTTGATTCAAATGACCAAGGAGAAAGGTACCTGTGGGCTGGAACTTTCTGACTAGAGATGAAAAAGTGAAGATTGAGGTAGTTGAAGAGCACCACCATTTTGGGAGTCCGGGTCTGCCACTGCTCTACTGGCTGGAATAAAGCTCTTCTTCTTTCAAACATAGTGTTTGGATGTTCATTCTCTCCACTGGGACTCAGCTTCCTGCAACATTTCATATCAAACCACTGAGAGATAATTGTTATAGATGGCTCTACATACTTACATAATAATTTCTTTCAGCTATATTCTCAAAGTGGAGGTATAAGTTAAAAATATGTATATTTAAATTTTTGAGTTGATATTTACTTCATATATTTGAGTCATTTTCCCATGGAATTCACAGTAGTGTTAATTTTACAAAATCTAAAAAAAATTTGTTTCACAAATGATGTAGGAAACAATAGGAATTTTCTTTTTCTTTCTTTCTTTTTTTCTTTCTTTTTTTTTTTTTGAGATAGCATGTCATTTGGTCACCCTTGGTAGAGTGCTGTAGCATCATAGCTCACAGCATCCTCAAACTTTTGGGTTCAAATGATATTCTTGCCTCAGACACCCAAGTAGCTGGGACTACAGTCATCTGCCACAGCACCTGGTTATTTTTTAGAGGTGGGGTCTTGCTCTGGCTCTACTGTTCTCAAACTCATGGGCTCAGGCAATCCAGCCTCCTTGACCTCCCAAGTGCTGGGATTACAGGCATGAGCCACCATTCTCAGCCTTGAAACAATGGGAATTTTCGTAAAATTATGGAAAATAATATTATAGAAATTATTTTCATAAAACTTTAATAAGATGAAATGTATTTAAACATATCCAAAATTGCTTTAAGGCTAGAGGTAATTTCACAGACATTTAAAGTAATGCCTGCTTGCATAAGAATTTATTTTAAATAGAATGTAAAGAAAAAGTCAAACAAATTTTATTTCCAATGGAATTTATTCTTGCATTTGGATTTTTTCCCCTGAAAAAACTCTATATATCTGCATATGTATTTATATTTATTTATCAATTTTATGCATTATTTACATAATTGTGTTGTTTTTGACTTGTAAGTGCATTTTTCTGTGTCATCATAAATTCTCCAACATTTTTAATATTCTATTAAGGTGGTGTGCCAGTTTGCCCACCCATTCCTATAATGATAGACATTGAAATTATAGTTTCACTCTTATAAATAATGTTATGATGACGCTTATGAAGACATTGTTGCATTTTGGATTTTTTTCTCTCAGAGTCACTTCTCAGTGGCCATATATAAGGCCCAATAATATTGAATTACTTAGAGTTCTTCACTAAATTTTCAAGCAGTCTTCCAATTAATTTGTACTAGTAAACTACCCAACTGTAATCTCTAGGGATGGAAGTTTCACTAAATCCTGCCCAAATACTTTTAATGTACTAATAGTATGTTTCGCCTGACTCCAATAAATAGTTTCTTCTCATAGTGCTCATTTTTATGCGTAACTTTCACTTTTGTTAATATCTTTTTCTTTAAATTTCTTTTCATTGTTTTCATCCTTCGGTGGCTGGTGGCTGTTCATTCTTCTTGCTTTGCTGGTCCACTTTCTGTGTTTAGTTGTATAAATATTGGAAGAATGTTCAGTTCTGTTTTTGGCCCTCTTCATTAAACTGACAATAATTTCTCTTTAAGTAATGTCACATCTTTAGTGCTATCATATCCCCTAAACTTCAGATTGACAGAGTCACTTGGAGATCCTAAGCTGAGTATATTTGGACCATAACTCTTAAGTCTCAAGTCTTTCCCATTTTACTCAATGACAACACTTCTACCCAATGCCCAGTCCAAAATCTGGAGGTCACCCCGGATTTTCCCATATACCAAGTCCATTGGTAACATCTATACATTGTACTTTAAGTAAATATCCAAAATTTTGATTACATTAAATTATTTCTACTTTAGCATTCATATTCCTCTTATGAACTAAATTATCCCCTTACCCCCTCTTTCCCCCCCAAATATGCATGTGTATACCATATATACACACATAAATGTAGATTTATAAACCTGCATACATATACATCTGTGCTTACATACACACACGTGTTTGCACACACATACACATAGCTATTCCCTACTTAAAACTCTATGAAAGTTTTCAATTTGCACTTAAATAAAATCTAAAGCCTTTGTCATTGCTTACTATATCCTCCATGATGCAAAAATGTCTATATCTCCAGATTAATATTATATTTCTGTCATCCAACTTTCCTCATATGTTATTGGCCTTTTTGGTACAATTCAACAAGCCAGGCTAATTTCTTACCTTAGTATTTTATGTTTATTAACTTCTCTGCCTGAAATGCTCTCCCTCATATTATTATTTGGCTCAATACATTTTATTTAGTTACTTTTTTATCATTTAAGCTTCAGTTCACATATTCATGTCTCATATACACCTTCCTGATGAAACTATCAAAGTACATAGTACAGTCTGACCACTTTGTATGCTTTACTATCTCCAAAGCATTTATACTGCCTTACATTTACCTAAAGATGAATGTCTTATTTAAGTAGATATTTTTTATATATCTCAGAATCTATGCTCTATAGGATAACATATATCCTATATTGCCTCCTATTCCTAATTACTCATAAGATTAGAAGATTTCAGTCTCATCTTCCATGACCTGTCAAGCCAGTCTTAGCCTCTGTTTTAACACTGGGTTTCTTCTCTGACTCAGATGTATGAAGTACTGTAACTTTCTCAAAAGTTTAATAATTATAATAGTAAGTGTATGTGTGTACATGCATGCACGTGCATGCATGTGTGTGTATTCTCCTCAGTTTTCACTACTTTTATTCCTGGATGTTACCATGAGTTGTAAGTAGTTTCCAAGCCGCTTCATTCCTCTACCTGCTGATACTCTTGTACTTCCCTTATATATTCTTCCATTCTTGGAATCCCAGCCCGGATCCTAGATGATTTGATTCCCTAATTCTAGTCTAGACATTTATAATCAACACATGAGGAAGATATATAAAATGCACATATTCTTAGTAATTAGTAATCAGTAATTTCAGACAATCCCTTTCATATGGAGAGACAGATTAGAACGCAAATTAACTTAGATGCCAAACACTACAGATTCCCAAATTGTGTCATTGACATTTACTATACTGGGTCACTGTCTTCCCTAATATCAGAAGAAATAAAAGCCTGTGGCTCATTTAGTAGGGTGTCAGCCCCATATACTGAGGGTGGTGAGTTCAAACCCAGCCCCTGCCAAACTGCAACAACAACAACAATAACAAAGAAAGAAAAAAATTTGAAGTTTGATCTCTTGGCATATTCTTTTTAAAAAAGAAGTATAGTTTTATTAGAATATGTCTGGTAAATTATAAATTTAGCCTTCTATTAGCAAGTTTTGCCAACACTACCCTGTCAGCCTAGTCTAAACATACATCCCCAAATCCTCAACACTGTGTTTAGAAGAAGTGTTCAACTTGTTATCGGCCATTCTCTGAAATTCCTGTACCTGTGACATGAGTAACCTTGGCTAAAATTCCCTGCAACCTTATTTCTGAACCAAGTATGAGAATAGTCCTTTCAAGTGGTCTTAAAGTACCAAAATTACATTGCTAGATATGGAGGGGTGGTGGGTCCACAGAATAAGTTTAGTGTTATTACCATGAAGGAGACAGAAGGAGAGTGTTAAGATGATATAGAGGTGTGTCTGCTTCTGTGGTTAAGTACAGCAAGTTGGAGGGTGCCTGCTTTTCTGGCCCTGATGATGTTGGTCTGGGGATGAGAAACCTGAGCTGTTTTCAGAAATATTTGTCTATTTGCAGAAGGAATTCTTCTTGGTTCTCTCTTGTGGCTTCTCTCCGTTACTGCTGGTTGAGCTCTTTTCAACTGTACTTCCCATGTCCATCCACCTCAACTGAACCAGGCCAGGCTAGCTAGGGCTTTGTCAATTGCATTAGCTGTAAAAGAAGCTACAGGGAAAGTGAGTGAGAAGCCCTCAGGGAGAACTAAAGGAGAATCATGCCTGCTGCCTTTAGAGATGTGCCCATAATGTGAGATATGGCAGATAGAACAGGCCATTTATAAATCTGACACTATAACTTGATGGTTTCTTTTATTTCACTGAAAAAAGTCTTAGAACTTTCAGAGAATGTCAGAACTCCATTGATTTTAATTCACTTTTTAAAAGTTCAAAATATGAATGAGGTGCAAATCTTTAGTTACATGGATCTCTTTTGTAATGTTTGAGTAAGGGCTATAAGTGGGCCATCACCTGAACAGGGCTCATTGTACACATCTTTTGGGTTTTGATTCCTCCACTCCTCCCACCTACCTGCTTGATTTCCAATGACTTTTACTTCCCTCTGTGCACAGGTGTGCCCCTCAGTGAGTCCCAATTTATTAGAGAGTACATGGGGTGTTTGTTTTTCCACTATGAAGGTACCTTACTTGGGAAAATTATCTCCAGTTCCACCCTAATTGCTGCAAAAGGCATTAATTCATAATAATTCACAATAATATTCATATAAAATATTATATGAGTAATATGCAATGGTACCCCATTCTAACTGGGGTAAAGCGATTTATCATTGTGGTTTGAATTTGGAATTACCTCATGATTAGAGGTTGAGCATATTTTCTAGTCTTTGTTGGCAATTTAGACAAATTGTCTATCTTCTTTCAAAAACCTTCTGCTCAGGTATCTTACCCACTTTTTAATAGGATTGTTTGTTTTCTTTCTGGACTGGTTTGTTTAAGTTCTTTGTAGATAATGAATAGTAACCCTTTATTGGATATATAGTTTGCAAGTATTTCCTCCCATTCTTCAGGTTGTTTGCTCTTTTGATTTCCTTAGCTGTATCGGAGCTTCCTAACTTATTAAGAGCTTCCTAACTTAAGTCTTATTTATTTCCTTTTATTGTTGCTATAATTGCCTTTAGGGTCTTAGTCATAAATTCTTTGCCTAGACCAATATCTAGATGAGGTTTTCCTACATTTTCTTCTAGAATTTCTACATTTTTCATGCCCGACATTTAAGGTTTTTATCCACCTTGAATTCATTTTCTTGTGAGTGTTGAGAGATAGGGAGCCTGTTTTAGTCTTCTGCATGTGGCTCTCCGATTTTCTTAGCACTATTCTCAAATATGCACCCAATATAGGAGATACCAAATTCATAAAGCAAATTATACTAGATCCAAGAAAAGAGATAAACCTCATCATTGTAGTTGCCAGGAACTTCAACATCCCACTGACAGGATGGGACAGATTATTGGAGAAGAAAATAAATGACAAAACACTGGACTGAGACTCCAGAACAAATGGGCCTACCAGACATATACAGAACATTCTACCTGTAAACTACTGAAAATACATTTTCCTATCATTGTTTTCTCAATGTTTTCCACTTTGTCTCAGAGCTTATAGAACTCTAGCTATTCAACATTCTTTCAACTTCTTTAACTCTTTAACAACAACAACCAAAGCAAACTCCTTTCTCCCTGGCCCTGTGCATATGCTGCTTTCTTTCCCAGACGTACTCTTCTGACTCTTTCTTCTCCCTCCCTTTCCTGAAGAATGATCAGACACAAAAAAGTGTCAGGTCCAGGCTTTTGGGAGACTATCTCAATTCTTTTGCTCCTTGCTTAAAAAAATCACAATCAGTGCCAGTGTGAAGGGGTGACCATAGGCAGGAAGCAATTTCCCAAGCAGCTTTTTATTGTAGAAGCAGCTTTTTATTCTATTCTCCATGAATAGAAAGAGACAGAGCAGATCACTGACTTCTCTCTCTGTGAATTCTCAGGTTGTTTCATTTTATTGGCCTGGTTGTGGGACGGGCCTTAGGAAGGTGTGGAGTATTACCTAATAATCAACAGGTGTTCTCAAAACAGGTGTTCTGGAGGTAGCATCTGCATCTGTGAGCTTCCTTGGTTATTGGCACTTGCTCAGTTACTGGGGTTGGTGGTGAACCACAATGTAAAGTTAAGCTAATTTCACAATAATTAGACTTAGGTTATTTAAGTGTAGGTCACTTTCCAAATCCTCTTATGCCTGAACTGGGGAGTCCCCATATTGTGACCTGCTCTGAGCAGCCTGTGAAACTTTGTCCCCCTGACTCCAGACCTGCTTTGCCTTCTCTCCACTGTGCTGCTGCCTCCCCTTGGTTTGTTCCTGTGCTGCTTCCACCTGGGGTTACGTCTC
Source organism: Galago senegalensis (assembly GCA_963575145.1). Taxonomy (NCBI): domain Eukaryota; kingdom Metazoa; phylum Chordata; class Mammalia; order Primates; family Galagidae; genus Galago; species Galago senegalensis. Next base: position 35,681 of record CAUYTI010148158.1, read on the forward strand.
TCAGAAAACCACTGTCTACCTTCTTCCTTCCGTGATGAGTCATGTGTGCTGTGTCCGAGTTTAGGTACTTTCCCTTCCTCTTATGTATTGGAGTGTATTAGACTATATTGTAATGCCAATGTTATGAGTCTTCTTCACCAGACTGAAAGTTCTGTAAGGGAACTGAAGAGCACTTATTTAGCATAATAAAAAACAAACCAAAAAAAAAAAAAAAGGGCAGCACCTGTGGCTCAAAGGAGTAAGGTGCTGGCCCCATATGCTGAAAGTGGTAGGTTCAAAACCAGCCCTGGCCAAAAAGTGCAAAATACCCCCCCAAAACAAAAAATCTTGCAGGAGGAAAAAAACAACATTCGAAGCTCATGTGAGATTAAAAAAATATTTGTTGTAAAACACATCTATGACTTTTTTGCTATCGTGAGGTTGAGGTTGGTTGGGAATGTGATTATCTTACACAATCTCACTGTTTCTAAGAACTTTAAACTGCTGGGCTGGCTATGCATGCTAGATAGTAGATAAATATATATTTTATGCTGGCACACAGTAGGCATTAAATAAAAATTGCTTTCAAAGGAATAACACAAAAAAAGCATTTCCCCCCTTAACTCATTATTAGGAGAGCAAGAGTCATTTGAAATAATTCTCTACACACAAATAATAGTCTTAAACAATTTTGAAGAACATAGGGTTTGGTTTTATTGTTTTTCCAGTAAAGTTGCACTTGTCAACTCTGGGTTTCTATTATTCCGAAATCACTTATAATTTTCTGAGAGAACAAATGGACTGAAATAATTATAATGTATTTTTTATAATTGGTGTCATGCTTCTGCTTGGCAGACCATTATGATATTAACTGACTACTTAGTTAAATTATATTAGCAAAATAGATTTTACATTTTTAAATCGTGAGCATTACCTCCATATTTTTTACATATCGAGTATATGTTTATGTCTTATTTTGATGTTGTGTACCACTACATTAGAGTTTCTTTACTTCTGGATGTGACTGCCTGAAATGTCCAATGCTATTTGCTCTTCTTCATGTTATATGTGGTGGAATAACGACAATGTGGAATGAAGGCCGTCAATGCCTTCACCAATATTCTTAAGTGGAAATATAAAGTCAAGAAGAAATTCCAGAGCATAAGACATATTTTGATTACTGATGTCAGGTATTTACGATTTCAATGAAGTATGATGTGTGCACATGAACACATTTGATGTGAGTTTAACAGTAACAGTTAACTTTCACAGATCTTATACAACTACGTAAAAGGCATCAAGATCATAAAACAGAAAATAACTATCACACTAGATGATCTGATAACTCCATGACTTCTCCTAGTCATTAACTCCCTTCTTCAAGGTCAACTACTATCCCAACTTCAAACAAAGTACATTCAAAGTCTGTTTTATAACTTTATGTAAATGAAATAGGGTAATATCTACTCTCGTGTATCTTTCTTTTTCACTGAATATTATGTGAACGAGACATCCCTACTGTTGCACGTACCTTTAGACTATTTCTTGTCACTGTTGTTCAGTATTACATCTGGTACAGTTTATTTTATTTTTATTTATTTTTATTTTTTTGAGGTAGAGTCTTACTATGTTGCCCTCAGGTAGAGTGCCATGGCATCACAGAACACAGCACCTCAAACTCTTGGGCTTAAGTGATTCTCTTGACTCAGCCTCCCAAGTAGCTGTGACTACAGGCACCTGCCACAATCCCTGGCTATTTCTGTTTTTGTTGTTGTTGTCATTGTTGTTTAGCAGGTCCAGGTCAGGATGAAACCTGCCAACCTTGGTGCATGTGGCTGGCTCCTAACCACTAGGCAGCAGGTGCCAAGCCTACAATTTATTTTTCTATTCTACTGTTGATACACACTTGAGGAATATCTAGCTGTCAGCTATTATAAATAGTTTTACCATGAAAAAGTATAGATTTTGGTTAGGTATATACCCCAGGGTGAGATACTGACAGCATAGGATATGCATATGTTTAATTTTAGTATGCATAGGCAATTTTCAAAGAGTTTGTATCAGTTCTCCAACCTACAAGTAATGTATGTGATTTCTGGTTTCTCCACCTCCTTACTAACTCTTGTTATTATATTATTATTATTTAAACTTCAGCCATCCAACAATATGTAGTAAAATGGGGTTGCATTGTGGCCCAAATTTGCATTTTTCTGATGATTATAGGGTCAATAAAGCACCTTTTGTGTGTTTATAGGCCATTAGGGTATTTTGTGACACGTGTGTTTGAATTTCCTACTGATGTTTTATTAGATATGATGTCCTTTTCATATAGAGTTGTAAAGCTCGTCATCCTTTGTTGGAGTTGTTTATTGCAAATATTTTTCACAATCTGTGAAGTTCCTTTTTTGTTCTTTCTTAATGGCATAGTTTGAAAATGGAATTTCTTAAGTTAAAAATATAACTTTTTATTTTATTATTTATTTACTTATCTATTTTTGAGATAGAGTCTCAAGCTGTGGCCCTGGGTAAAGCGTCATTGATACTGGACTGTCAGGTTCTTCCTCTCGATAATTCGATGCACAGACCACAGGATCAAAGGTAAGTTAGGTTTTATTCAACAGGTGTTGCACCTCTCACAAAGAGCCAAACCTCCTTCCAGAGCAGGGTCAGTAGTAAGATAGGTTTTATACAAGTGTTACAGCTCTTACAAAGAGCCAAACCTCCTTGCAAAGCAGGATCAGCAGTACAAGTGTTATAGCTCTCTCTCTCTCTCTCATGTCTGTGGAGGTCTGCTTTAGGGCTCTCTGCTCAGGGGCTTATAAAGGGGCTATTGTCCAATGAGCTTTCAGATCCTGAAAACAGACCAATCAGGAGCTGGTTTTGAAAACAGGCCAATCAGGGATGCACTGGAGGAACTGCCAGTGTTTTTCCCCACTGTGTCCAGTTCCTTTGGCTACTGGAGCCATTGTTTGGGGAGGGAAGCTCCCCCTCTTGCCTATGCTCTAGCCTGCTGGTTACTCTGCTGGCTGCCACCAACACTACCAAGATGGAGGCGGCAGGTCCTCCGGCCCCACTCAGCTGAGCTGGCTGGGGCACCACCTGTCCGGTATCACCATGGGGTCATAGCTCACAGCAATTTAAAACCTTTGGGTGCAAAAGATCCTTTTGTCTCATTTTTACTATTTTTAGTAGAGATGAGGTCTCATACTGGCTCAGGCTGGTCTTGAACTTATGAGCTTAAGCAAACCACCCACTTTATCCTCCCCAAGTGCTAGGATTACAGGTGTGAGACACTGTGGCCTTGCTTAATTTTTTTTTATTTTAGTGTTATGGTTAGCATAGGCACTAATTTCCATAAGCTTCACCTTAAATTAAATATTTTGAAAACTGTCATTATGAAAGTTAATAAGCATTTAGACAGAAAGGCCTATTTTTTTATTTTTATTTTTTTTTGCAGTTTTTGGCCAGGGCCAAGTTTGAATCCACTGCCTCTGGCATATGGGGCTAGTGCCCTACTCCTTTGAGCCACAGGTACTGCCCCACAAAGGCCTATTTTTATATACTGATTCTTATGTATGCTGTAAGTTTAGACTAGAAAGTTAATTTATCTTTGCCTCAATTTCCTAATTGTAAAATAGGAAAAATGAAATAATTTCTGTTTCTTGAATGCAATAAAAGAACAAAATAAGATATATGATGACTGTGAAAATTCTTTGCAAATAGCAAAATACAATACGATTATAAAATAATGACAGAGACACCTATGTGATTTCCTCTCACAGGCAAAATAGTTGCATGTATCCAAACCCTTGCCTTCAGTCAATGTTCAGCCTGCAATACTTGCAGTAACATCAATAATTGGAACAAAATCCATTTAATTGCTTTACTTTGGTTTATTTTGGTATAATCACAATAAACTAAAATTTTATAGTAGTCTTATTGTTCTTATTTGGAGCCCACCACTTAAACCATGTATCCTAGGTCACATCAATTAATATATTGCATATAGCTATTCACCCTATAGAACAAATCAACCATAAAGTATTTATATTTTAAGTATAAATATTTTATCATTTTATATTTCATATTTAACATTTTATATTTTAAGTATAAATATTTTAACATTTATATAAATTTTTAAAAATATTTTATTTAAATATAACAAATGAATCAATAAGATTTCCCTATTTACTTGTGCATTCAATTAACATTTATTGAGATTCTAAGTTGATATTAGTGAGGAAAGATTTGATAATGGTTGATAAAAAGTAAATTTAGCCTTTTGGTGGTGTGAAAGATCAAAGTTATTTTTGATTAAAAAAAACTAAAAGCTGATTTTCCGAAAAGATAAACAAAATTCACAAAATGTTGGCTACACTATGAGAAAAAGAGGGAAGACTCAAATAATTAAATTTAGAAATGAAAATGGAGACATTGCAACTGATCATATTCAAATACAAAGAATCATGAAAGACTATTATAAAAAATTACATACCAACAGATTGGAGAACCTAGAAAAAAATGGATAAATTACTAGATGCATACAACCTACCAAGACTGAATCATGAAGCATTAGAAAATCTGTACAGACCAATGACAGGTAAATGCATTTAATTACTAAGAACATGTTTCTCATGAAAAAATCCCAGGACCTGTTGGTTTCCCAACCAAATACTTAAAGAACTCCTTCACAAACTCCACCAAAAAGTCAAAGAAGTTGGAATTATTTAAAAGTCTTATTATAGGGCCAAGGTTATTACCCTGATGCTAACGCTGAATGAGGACACTATAATGAAAGCAATTACAGCCAATTTCCCTAATGAACAGACATGCAAAAATCCTTGACAAAATCCTAGCAAACCAAAGGAAAGAAAACAGTCAAAGGGTAATTCACCATAATCAAGAGAAAGTTTTTCCCTGAAATGCAAAAATGTTATAACATCACCAAACAATAAATATGATTCATTAACAGAATAAAAGATAAAAGCCACATAACCTCATTACATGCAGAAAAAAATATTTGACAATGTCTTACATTATGTTAGTATAAAAACTCTCAAGAAATTAAATATACAAAGCATGTACTTAAACCAAAGAATGGCCGTATATAATAAACTCACATGTAACATTATACATAATGTTGAAAATTTGAAACACCATCTCCTAAGATCTGGAAAAAACCAAAAATGTCCACTATTGCACCTCTACTTAACATAGTATTAAAAGTCACTCCTAGAACAATTTAAGCAAGAGTAGAAAAGAAAATGTTTATACACAGGAAAGGGACAAGTGAAATTGCCAGTGTTTGGTGGTGACAATAAACTTATCTATCGAAAACCATCAAGATTCTACTAAAAAAAACTATTAGAACTAATAAATAAATGTGGTAATACTGTAGAATGTAAAATCAATAAAACCAAGTAGTGTGTCTGCACACAAAATTTTCAAAAAACAAATCAAGAGAAGGTTAGGCACAGTAGTTCAAGCTTGTAATCCCAGTCCTTTGGGACGCTGGAGCAGGAGAATCACTTTAGGCCAGGCCAGAAATCTGAGACCAGCCTGGGCCTGGACTACATAGTGAAATTGCATCTCAAACAAAAACATAAACAAAGGAAAAGCAAAACTAAACAGAAACCACAACTTAAATAAAGAAAAATACAATTGATTTATAACAGTTAAACAATTTGATTTATAACAGTTAAAATTATTGAAATACATAAAATAAATTCAGCCAAAGTCATGAAAGACCTTTACACTGAAACCTAGAACACATTAGTGAATGAGATGAAAGATGACACAGATAAGTGAAAGACATCTCATACTCATGAATTAAAAAAATATTGCTTAAATGTCCATACTACTCATAATGACCTAAAAATTCAATATAATTGTCATCAAAATTTTAACTTTTTTTCATACAAATAGAAAAAATGATTCTAAGATTCACAAATTCACATAAAATCACACACATACACAAACATAAAAACAAAGGTATTTTTTTAAAAAGCTCGTTTATTGTTTAAAAGTGTTTCCAATCAGTGGCACAGACACATAGGGAATCCAGATGAAAAACAATGATTTCTTTGTGTGGCAGAAAGTGGTCCCAGAAATATAGGAACAATACTATTAGAGTTTGCACCAAAGGATACTAGAGAATAAGACTGCAGAGAGAAAAAAAGAATATTAAATTAGAAAAACTTCAGGAATTTTAACTGAAAAGTGATCCAAAGTTACTAAAACTCTGAGGAGAAAAAAAAATAAAGCCTGAAAGAATTAGAGAATAAGAGTAGCTTCTGAACCCACCATTTAGAGTGGAAAATGTCATAATTTATAGGCTATGGGTATAGTACACTTTTATCTGAGAATGGAACAAAATTATTTATAAATTAAACTCTTTTCTGGTTCCACCTAGCAAATTTTGAAAACAATACTTGAAAATATAAAACTTTTTCCTTAAGTAACCTGAGTATCCAGAGCTATGATGAAAAATATTGATAGAGGGCGGCGCCTGTGGCTTAAAAGGGTAGGGTGCTGGCCCCATATGTGGGAGGTCGCGGGTTCAAACCCAGCCCTGGCCAAAAAAATATGTAGATAGATAGATAGATAGATAGATAGATAGATAGATAGAAATACAAACTATCCAGCACCTGACATTTTAAGCACACAGTATCTGGCATGCAGTAAAAATTACCAGACACACAAAGAAACAGGAAAACATTATACAAAATGAGACAAAGCAATCAGTAAATTAAAATGCATCTAAACTTGACAAAGATGATAGAATTCATAGAAAAAGACGTTAAATAACCCTACAACCACATTCGATATTTTTAAGAAGTTAGAGGAAAGTTTGAGCATTTTAAGCAGAGATCTGGAAGACACAAAATATATAGTATATACAATATAGTGAAAGTGGATGAGTGAACTCCTGGGGACAGGGGATAGAGCTGTGAGAAGCAAAAGGAAATGTATAAAGTGCTGTGAGAAAACTTTGACTGATGGAAATGTTGATTATCTTGTTTGTTAATGGCTTCAGAGGTGTATATACATAGATCAAATATCAAGTTACACTCCTTAAATATGTACAGTTTACTCTATGCTATTTATAACTCAAAGCTTTAAAATTATCAAAGAGCTACTATAAAACTTTGAAACTAATTTCAAGGAGAAGAATAATGTAGTTTGATTTCTAAACTTGTCTTGAAATTATAGATATGTACATATATATGTCATAATGTAGAAACACAGTTTAGAGAGGAAAAATAGTATATCAATTATATTGAACTAGAGGTGATATGGATCGTTCAGGAGATAACTTGTTGAAAGTGTGGTGGTATATTTTTAAAGCAGAAGAAAAATGTGGTATAAAATGGTATTTGGAGGTCAATGCTGCAGCCAGCAGAGGATAACATAGTATTGATCAAGCCGTAGTCTTTATGACAATTATGTGAATTAGCATTAATCAAAAGAAGGATAGATTTCTGAATACATTTCTATCAAAAGGAGGATTAAGGATAAAAGAGGATTAGTTAAGAAAAAGGACATTCTTACAGAGGCAAATAAAAGTGGGACAGATTAAAGTAAGAACAAGTTTGAAGATAAAGATACAGCGTACTCTCAAGGGAGCACAGGAAATTGAGAGCACATGTGAAAGAATGACAACAGACAAAAACATTTCTCTGAGAATTGAGAAAACAATGGGTGCACACAGATAGCTTAGATTTATGAATGGGAAGTTCAGGGAATTCACACCCGATCATCTAAACATACTCAGTATAATTTTAAAAAGCAAGATCAAAGGAAAAAGTGGAGTATGTTAATCTACATTACTGATATGGTAAATATAACTCATGTCCCATAATTATAGAGTAGACATATAGCTCATTTAATCACCAATTATTAGTGCTTAAGGAGTTGTCTATCTTATTATGAAACCAAAGCAAATTAAATTATTTCCAATCATTTCTTTTGGACTTTTATAGAGTATTATTTGTCAAACCATTGGAAAAGAAGGCATATCACAATAAAATTATATATATGAAGTAGTCTACTTAAAAGTAGGTTTTCCTTACATCTGTGTTTAAATTTCTTGACTAAAATAAACTTGGTTAGTAACCTGGGAGAGATAAGAGCTAAAAAAAGTACAGAATGTCTGTAGAAGTTAAGAGAGGACTGTAGAGAAACATAAGGTGGTTATATTAGAACATGACTCATTATTGTCATAGGAAAATAGATTTTTTTTTTATTTTTGCTAATGTAAGACAAAAGTCGTCACTTACATTTTGGGGGCAGAGGCTTAACTATTTTTTTCATTAAAATACGTCATGATCTTTTACTTTAATTCAAAACTTCATTTTAGCTGATAAAAGGAGATGACTCTTAAAAAATAATTAATTTTAATTAAAAATAATTCATATAATTATTTTATTTTATTTTATTGCAGTTTTTGGCCAGTGCCAGGTTTGAACCCACCACCTCCGGTATATGGGGCCTGTGCCCTACTCCTTTGAGCCATAGGCCCCATATGATATAATTATTTTTTGATTCAGTTGTTTCTGTTTTACATTAAGTTCTAGTATAGGTATAGGTGATTAACTGGATTTTGTAAATAATATCTAATAATTATTTTTCATCATTTTCTTCAAATCATTTAATTTCATAAGTAAGAATTCATGGAATAGAAAACCCAACTGACCTAGGTATCAGACTAGCTCTTACATAATTCTCTTCTTGTATGCACCAGGGTGGCAGGAAATTTTTTTTTATTTCTGTTTTGTTATAAAGTAATATTGATTTGTTTCATTATTTCATTACTCTAATGCTAGCCTCCAGCTATTGATTAGTGTCAACACAATCTTGGGGTATAGAAAGAAAAATTAGAAAGCTGGATTCAAACAAATGTCCAGCCCAGGTCTTCAGATATGAAATACACTAAAAACAAAACAACAAGTCTGGGTGCTCATTGCTCAGTGGTTAGGGCACCAGCTACATGCTCTGATGCTGGCGGGTTTGAACCCTGCCTGGGCCTACTAAACAAAAAAATAGCCAGGCATTGTGGCGGGTACGTATAGTCCCAGCTACTATGGAGGCTGAGGCAAAAGAATTGCTTGAGCCCAAGAGTGTGAGGTTGCTGTGCCTTTTTCACTTTCTGAGATCAGGATTACACAAACAAACAAACATTCTTACATATAAGCTCCAGATTGCACATGTGCAAATTGCCACTATTTCCATCATAAGATAATTTTGATCATAAAGAAGCACTCTCTGACAGCAATCACTTTTTTTTTTTTTTTTTTGCAGTTTTGGCCAAGGCCGGGTTTGAACCCGCCACACCTGGTATATGGGGCCAGTGCCCTACTCCTTAAGTCAGAAGCAATGCCAGCAATCGCTTTTTTTTTTTTAACAAATTTTTGCAAACTGTTACACAGCTAGTGATAGAAAGCCAGTAGTTAGAGTAATTGATTCTTAATCTCCTAGTACTTATGCAATTTAACCTCTCTAAACCTTATTTTTCATCCATAACTTGGAGATGATAATATTATATATCTCAATCTTGTGAAGATTCGATAAGAAAATGTGTAAGAAATGGTCCATAAAGTGAATAAAATGTAACACATTTGAAATAGTGTAACTAATCTTTTCATCACCACCAGCACTAACACAACCACCACCACCACCGGCAGCACCACAATCATTATCACATTACGAATTGTCATCATTATGATTTAGAATTGTGCAAACCCATTTCATAAGGAAGGTAGGTATTACGCTGCTTAATACGCCAACAGGTTAATAACAAGTATCTCATTTGTAGAGTGGTTTGAATGCACAGGATGACTCAAAGATTTCATTTTATACTATAAAATAATTAGGAAGGGCAAATTTATTACAGTTTTTTAAGAGTGACTTGAGGGTAAGACAGACAATGAAAATACCAACAGATAATAAATTCTTCTGAATTTATCCCTGTTCTGTGAGGGAAGAAAAGGGATATTGTTATACTTCTGGATTAGAACAATTTTATAGTCATTTCTGTTTTTCATTATGAAGTTCCTTGATTTGGTTGAGATCATTTTAAAAAAGGACTAAATCTGTAATATCAAGGAGTTTTGGGAAAGAAATATTTTCATAACCCTCCACACTGTGTTTGGTATATTAATTACACAACATGAAACGAAAACCGATGATGAGATGGCCTACCTCCAACCACCTGCAACTTCCCAATCACGAATATTTTCAAATCGTCCTTTAACTGGACTACTGGAAGTACTGGCTTGAATGTGCACGTGTGTGTGTGTGTGTGTATATGTGTGTGTGTGTGTGTGTGTGTGTATAGATACAGTTGATGTATCGCTATAGACATGCCGATGTAGCTGATGTTTAGCATTAGAATGTGACTTCATGCCAGGCATTTGATTGGCTGATTTTGAGTCATGCATTTCATAAACCAAGCACATGAGGGCACATGGCACTAAACAATGTTATCCTTTCCTAGACAGTTCTTTGACCAGGCAGATTTCATTACTGCAGACAAAAATGACATAAAATATTGGAAATGGAGATTATTCCTTCAAATAGCAAATTGAAACCTAATGAAAAACAGTCTGTTCTGCTGATTAAAACTTATTGGTAGTTAGCAACTCTTGTGTTGTGTAGAGGAAAAAAATTCACAGAGCGCTTATCTTCTACATGTATTTGCCTCCTTTTCAGATTGTTACAATTTGCTACTAGACAGCAATTACATGACTTCTGACATTGTGCTAAATTGAGGTCAGAAGAAAACAATAGCATTTAATTGTTGGCTTTACATAAAAGGTAGAAGAATTGACTAGCGTATTTTAAACATTTAAATTAAGTTCTGTCATCTCAAGGTATCTAGTGTCAGAATTTTTAGATGTAGTAAAGTTCAGTAAATACTTACTGAATCAAAGCAATTAAATTACATTATCTTGATTAAATTATATTTAGGACTAAATTTAAAAAATTAAGATAAAGGATTCACTTTCTAAAAATAAAAATTAAAGAAGATACCCAAGTTATAAGATATAAATTTTGTTAACAAGCTAGACATATCTAGTAGCATTTATATTAAAATTATTCCAGAGTATTAAAAAAGAGAAAAGAAATACACATAAAGTGATTCTTGTGCATAGTTTGATAATATACGTAGGCCTACAGAGTACCTATCAGTAGCTTAAAAATAAATTGGACATTTCTTATTTTGCTTTCTCTGAGGGTAAAACATGGGGATTATGTTGCTTAGAGACTATTTTAGGTTTTTCTTTCAAAATCATTTAATCCATTTTATTTAGGAACAATAGTGAAATCAGATATTTCCATCAGTTGTATCACCTATATCTAATGTTTTCTACGTTAATGAGAGAAAATTAGAATAAAAGACTTGAAGAGGTTACAGGTACTTCATCCCCCACTGAGATCTATCATTCTCATAGAGAAGTTCAAGGATGTTTCTGTTAAGTTTTATCAGGACCGCAGATTTCAGTGGCTTCGTGCTGATGGGGGGGAAGGAATGATTAGTTGCAGTTTAGTCCAAGAGCAAACCATGTATTCCCTTGTATTTGCCAATCCTGATCTGGTGGAGAACTTGAAACTCCACAGCAGCCCGAAGGAATTTAAGACACTATCCTGGCTCAGTTTGAGTATCAAATACAACAGAGCCTTTAATTAAAACCACCCTTGTATTTATAACTACTTCTGATGCATCTTGAATGTTATGTGTGCTGCATAGAAAGAGGAAAGAGACCCAGTAAGATGTTTTAACTGAACTTCGTACTGGATACAGATTGTAGACCGTAATAATGACAGCTTGCTCCTGTAGTGATTATGAGGGTTTAATAATACTCATATAATAATGAAACATGGCTATCACAATATTTGCACATAAACCTCAATAAACATTAGTTACGATCATTCTCATCATTATGCTGATTATACTACCAACCATTTGTATGCATGGAAGAAAATCACATTCACCATTCTCGCTCTCCTGGAGCGCTCTCTCTCTCTCTCTCTCTCTCTCTCTCTCTCTCTCTATATATATATATATATATATATATAGTGTGTGCATATATATATGCACACCCTTATTGCACCATATATATATGTATATATATATAAATAAATATTTTTGTTAGTAAAAAATGAGTTCAAACATACATACACTTATCATAGGTTTTAAAAACTATTATTTAGTATTATAATGCCAATACTTCTAGTGAGTATCATAAAACACTTGTAAATTCCCTTTTCCCAGATTCCACGATTTTATATTAAGCTTATTCTTACAAAATGGGAATAAAACAATATTCTCATATGTATTTTATGTTTCCACAAAGTAGTACTTTATGAGAGGTGACCTAACAAGTATCTGATTATTGCCAGTTTTACTAATAGTAGAATTTCAGTAAGTTACTGTTATTCAAAAATCCATCGAATATCTTTAGTTAACAAGATTCTGCAGTTGGAATAGCCTTAGAATCATAGAAGCTTATAAATAATTGACTTTTAAGAATTATGGTACATTTTGAAGAAACCTGGATATAGGTACATATTTATGTAGTTAAGCCTGTTTGGTGTTATTCAAAAAAGTTTCTTTCTCTACTTTTCAGCCATGGAGGAGGTAAAAAATTGAACTTGAAAAGTGTTGAAAGCTGAGTAGTGTTAAAACAGGGAACAGCATAGTTAAAAAGGAAAAAAAAATACATAATTCTGTTTTCAAATGTAGGTATGGCTAGTTCCTAGCATTATGATGCTAATCAAAATGATTTTTTTTCTACTCCAATCTGGTGTCCTTCCACTTAATAAGATAAAGTAGTGTAAGAGTGTGTTCATACGCTTAACTAATAGCAAGTATTTATAACTCATGAGATTCCTTGCTAGTCTCTTGAGTAAGTATTCATTTCTGTAATTAAATTAGAAATTGTTTTTTTCTCATCATACAAAGAGAAAGAAGGTAGAGTTATCCAGTGATATCTTTGTATATCCTAAAGTTATCCTAGAAAGCAAATGAGACCTGATAATCTCCAACCACAAAGTCTTTTAATAAAGATAATGTTATTTGCATAGTCATTGTGTCAAAACATTTACATTCTAGTTCTAGAGAAGTTCATCATTTAATTAAAAAAAAAAGATAATTTTTTTACCATTGCTAACAAAGCTCAGTGCTATCCATCCTCTAACCATTTCTTAAAAAATACTAAATACTTTACATCCCCTCTTTGCCCGGAAGACTCTGGGTGGCTTTAGTGATCCTTGGCTCTACTAATAGAGCCTCACATAATCTTCTATGTGTTTGGCAGAATCAGTGACTTCCTTCCAACCAACAGGGTATGAAATGGTGATAGAACATTACTCCTTTGGTTATGGCATCATCTTGTCATTTCACTCAGTCCATAACATACTTTTATTCTTGGTGACTTTGTAGAAGCAAGCTGCAAGGACTTCTTACAACTGCATGAAAAGAAAGCCAGCCAACAACCTGAGTGAGCGTGGGAGTTCATCCTTCTCCAGTCGAGCCTTCAGATGAACTCTGTCTTGGAAACGCCCTTATTGCAGCCTCACAAAGGGCCTGGTGAACTCTTCCAGGACTTCTGATCACAGAAACAATGAAATAACAAGTGTGGGTTTTGAAATACATTGTTTGTGGTAATTTGTGACATAGCACAGATAATTAATTCAATTTATTTACCAACAACACTGCCTGTCCTGTTGTTCCTTCCGCATACCAACTGAGTACACTTGTCATGCTTTTAAACCCCCTCTTCCAATCCTTACACTCCCACACCTGCTAAGTCATTACCTGTCCACAGTATTCTACTTTCTTGTCTTCATTGTCCTGGAGTATCTGAAACGAACCTGAAGACTTGCACTCTCTATGTTTTTCTTGAATTCTGCAGTATCCCCAGAATCTTACACACACCAGGAAAAGGTAGAAACTCAATGCTACTCATGTTAGAGTTCAGTTCACATCTCTGCAATTCCAACCAACTGACTTGAATTATATCTCACTCATACTTATTATACAAGATGTCCAAGAATTTCTTGTGCAATGTAAAATACTAGTCTATTTTAAATTGCACACAAAATTTGTGGACACCCTATATGATGAATATTTGTTACTGAACATTTTTTTCTAGCAAAATAATATACCCTATACACATTATAAAATAATTATGAAATATTCTTTATGGTTGGCCACTTCTTTGTAAAATTTTGTAATGAGTGTCTTATAAAAGAAGGTATATTTAACTACAATTTACCATGTTCTCCATGTATGACTGTATGGCCACTTTAGGGAAACTCTGTTTATTAATCAGTGATAAAATATTGTGAATTAAGGCAAAGATAAAAATAGCATCAATTATCACAGCATGTAATCATAAAATGTACAGCATTGTTAAAGAAAGTAGTGCTTTACATATGAAAATAAAAGAACCTAATGAATGGCTACAGAGAGATTCTGGAATTCATTTTTCTCTATGAAAAAGAATTTCCTGATGATCAATTTTGGGGGATATAAATCTGTACTTAGATTTTCTGAAAGATCGTCAGCCCTAACCTACATACTACCAACATATAAACTAGATCACCTTCCCAACTTGGTTTTATACACTCAAATCTTAAATAACTTGTTTCATTTATTTGGGGGGAAATTTAAAAATTTTAACAAATGGAACCACAAAAGTGGCATATACAATCATAAACATCAAACACACGTGATCATGGCCTAGTAGTCCCACAAAGATTAACCCCCAAATTTGGGCTGAAATGAGAAGTTGCATTCTCTTAAGATATGGAGGAAATCTTTCCAACTGATGAAATAAAACATATGGGTTTTTTTTTTTTTTGGTTTTTTTAAAAGATCACTTAAGTAACAACTTGTTAGTGTGAACCCAATGTAGGCAGGGTAGAAGTATCTCCCAGATAAAATCTCGAGTTATTAAAAGCAACTCAAGCCCTGGAATTCATGAAAGGCATGTGAAGCAAAGTGAGAGAAAACCAAACAATTTCACGTTCTTAAGTGAGGAAACTGGTATAAGAAATATAGGTTACAAATACATTTGTTGAATATTTGTTAAATAAATTATCCTTCACCAAAGCAATCCCATTAATTAGCTCAAATTTCAAACGTTGCAAGCCATATACTAATAGTAAATAAATTACCAGTATTATCTAATTGAATTACTAGAAATTTGATTTTCCTGTGTACCTTTTCAGGAGGTAGATATCACTGAGAGATTGGCATAAACACCCAATAATTTAGTTAAATATGAATATCACTGAAAAATAATTACGTGCCTGATAGAGTATTGTACTCCTGTGCTTTCAGTTAGTATGGGTCAATCCTTAATTTTAATCATCTCTGATACGTTATCATTAATGTACTTACTGACCTAAAAATATGAGGAACAGACTCTTCCCCTGATAATATATTTTTGCAAGATCCTCGTCTGAGACTTCACCTGTAGTTCTAAGTGACCTTCCACTGGAGCTCTCTATCGATTGTTTATACTCCAGGACACACATGAATTCATGCAAACATACCCCCACATACATGTACCACATATACCTACGTATATGTACGCAGACACAGGCACACACACATGTATAGACACATACAAACTTAGGAATAAAGAATATAATTAGTACAATTATGGGTATTCAAGGACTGTGATTTAGTGATATGAAAATTTCATAATCTAGCTGATCTAACTAGAAGTCTATTAAATGGTGAAGAGAGGTCAGTTGTTTTGAGGACACAAAGATGAAGCTGAACTGAATTCCTTAAAAACAAAACTATTGTTAGCTCATATGGGCTTACCTTTTACTTACCTTTTTACTAACTGGAACAAATGCAAAGCATTAAAACTGCTCATAATAAATACATACTTTTAATTCTGTGCATTTAAAATAGCTTTTGTATCTATCTTGCCAAAAATGTAAACTGCTTGTACTGAAAATATATATGCTTTACCCTACCACTTGAAAAATTATGATAGTGTTGGATAAAACAATATTCCTATACTTCCTATAATTTAGGAATTAACAAATGGACAATATGTTAATATTGCATAAGATTGAAACATATTTGTCTCAATGAATTTGATATGATATTGTTGTATTATTAAATATATACCTGATATGGAATATATGTTAAAATATGAATGAATCTGAATTCTTTATTAGTCTTTGCTGATTTTGATGTGAGAAAACGAATCACCTTACTAACCTCAGTCTCTTTATCTTAAAAAACACAGAAACTTATGGTATCCATCTTACAGAGTTGTTATGTGAATCAAATACTTAAATAAATTCAGTGGGTATTTACATATTTCAATTATCAGTTCACTTCCAGCCTATTAGAAACACACAACTAAACATCTCGTTTGCTTAAAAAGTCATCAATGTTTAGATAGAAGGTATTCTTTTTTAATTTTTTTTTTTTATTTTTAGACAGAGTCTCACTCAGTTGCCCTGGGGGAGAGTGCTGTGGTGTCACACAGCTCATAGCAACCTCCAACTCCTGGGCTAAGGCAATTCTCGTGCCTGAGCCTCCCAAGTAGCTACAGGCACCTGCCACAATGCTCAGCTATTTTTTTTTTAATTGTTTAGAGTTCATAGAGGGTACAAAAATTAGGTTTCATTGATTGGATCTGCTAGGTAACATCCCTCTTGTAGTTCTGTCCCTTCTCCAAGGGGAGTTCCACACATGGTAACTCCCCACCCCTTTCCCCTTCCCTTCTCCCCACTCCCTCTGAGTCTCCCTCTTGTACAGGCTGGTCTCAAACTTTTGAGCTCAGAGGATCCACACGCTTTGGCCTCCCAGAGTGCTATGATTACAGATCTGAGCCACCACACCTGGCTGGATAGAACGCATTCAGTAAAATATTTTAAAATGTTTTATTTTGCTTAATTTCTAGTGCCATGTGTTGCAAGCTTACCTTTATAAATAAGCCTCTGGGCAAGAAATGTATACTACAAATTTCATTCTGTGTCAATATGTTACACAATTGTAAATGAGGCAACATTTTTCCACTGAAGGGAAACAACATTTTCCCAGTGGCAGAAAACCCTTTCCCTTACCTGCCAAACATTGCTTCTCTGCCCCCATTATTCCCTTAACTTCTAAAGGCAAGTTTGGAGACTCTGTGTGTTATTCTGTCCTTTTGTTCTCTGAGTTACAACATATGCCTGCCTGAGGAGGTTTGCAAACCTTGGTTAATATTAATGAAACGATTTGGGACATAAGCACCCCAGAGAACAAATTTGCTTTTGTGGACTGTGCTATATCTTCCCATTAAACATGGGGAAACTTTGTCTCACGTTCAATTACAGATGCCTAAATAATATTTTTTTTTCCTCTGGCAATCTAAGCTTTTTAAGCATTATCGGGGAAAAATAAAAATAATCTTTTCTTTCTAAGTAGAATTCATTTCTCCTGTTGAGGCACAGAATGCTGTGTCCAACATCTGTAAGTGTGTAAGTGACTGCTCACTGGTCAGGGAGCTGCCACACTGCTCTTTTGAGAAATGATAAATGATTTAAAACTCATGATCTGAAATGAAACTTAGATCCCTAAGGGTTAGTGGAGGGTTTATCTGTGACAGCTCACAGAAAGCAATACACTGTTGGTTACGCACTTTGTGAGCAGGCTTGTTCCAGGGTCTAAGCCACTCCTGGGTTTAATACATTAAGTTATTAGCTCTTCAGGGAATCAGATATTTATTTAGACTCACAAAGATATTATTAACAACGCAGTATCCAGGCTTGTGTTTAGTAAGCTTCTGTGTCTGTGAAGTTACAAGCTTTTCAGTCTCAAATGAACTCTAACCAAATCTGAACGATTATTTTATTCATCTATTTTTTGCCTTTCCTAACACATTTCCCCATAAAAGCTGCCCAGAGGCCTCATCATTTACCCAACACACCCAAATTTACCTTTACTAGCAGACGAAGCCCATTTCTCAGGTTCCTAAAGACATTGTATTATTCCACTTTTGTGGAGGATTAGGGGAAGTAGGGAAGAAATGAACACTTGTTGAAAGTCTACTTTTATAATGCTCAAAACAGCCATGGGTATTCGTTCATCCTCCCATGTCATTCCTGAGAATGTTTATCCTGGAGATATTAAGTGGCTAGTTGGAGATCACACAGTTCTAGTGAATGACAGAGTATGGATTCAGGTATGTCTAATTGCAGTATCTAAGGTGTTTTCTAAAAAGCACAGTTTAAATTTACCAACACTTAGCATCTTTCTACCTGTGCGCTGAATCCTTTCTTTCTGATTTATCTAAGGACTACCTTGTCCAGTTACTACTATTTCTTCTCACATTTTCAAACCTTTTCTCCAATGACTCTTTTTTAAATAGTAAACTCTTTCTTGCTTTGCATGGAGAAAACACAACCAATGAAAACAATCTTCAGTCATTCTATACTTTTACAACAGTCCCTCCGCTTCTACACTGCCAAATCATCTGAAAGGATAAGCTATACCCACGGCATCCACGTCTCAGAAACCACTTTCTTTTTAATCCTTTGCTACCTGCTTTTCACTTCCGGTTTTTTAATAAAATATCCTTCACAAGTTCATCATTAGTTTTCTGAATTTGCTTGTTTAAATGTTTCCTTTGGCTTTATCTACAGTATAGTTTGTTTCTTTAATAAAAATAATACCTATTGTATGCTAGTGGCTGTACTTGAATTCGTACATCTTTATTATATCCAATCCTAGTGACAATCTCGCAGGTTAGAATTTACTCACTTTCATAAATAAAGAAAATAAGGCTAAGATAGCTTATGTAAGTTTCCTATGGGGACGCCGTAAGTGTACATATCTGAATGAGATCCCATAATCGCTTGCTCCAAAATTTCTTCTTAGCGACTTTTGTTCATTGTTAAAAGAATAATTTTGTTTCAGAATTTTACAGGAGTACCAATATTTTGGCTGTATGAGTTGCCTTTGTACAGTGTAAGTCAAGGTTGTAAGTGTGCCCATCCCCCAGAACGTGAGCTCTGTACCCATTAGGTGTGATTTTGCCCATCCCCTCCTCGCCCTCCCACCTGCTCAGTTTCCACTGAGTTTACTTCCATATGTGCACGTGAGTGTTGATTGATTAGTTCTGACTTAATTAATAGTGTGATGTTTGTTTTCTTTTCATTCTTGTGATATTTCACTTATGGTATCCAGTTCTATCCAGGTTGTTACCAAAGGTACTAGTTCATTTTTTATGGCTTAGTAGTACTCCATGGTGTACATATTGTTAAGCCGCTCATGAATTGATGGGCACTTGGGTTGGTTCCACGTCTTTGCAATTATGAATTGAGCTGCACTAAACATTTGAGTGCAAGTCTCGTGTTTTGATAAAATGGATTTTTCCCCCTTTGGGTAAATATCCAATAGTAGGATTGCTGAGTCCGATGGTAGGTTTACTTTCAGTTCTTTGAAGAATCTCCATGCTATTTTCCATAGAGGTTGCACCTGTTTGCAGCACCACCAATAGTGTATAAGTTTTCATTTTTTTAATATTCTCTATGTTTCTTGTGCCCTGATGGCAATTTCTTCTTTCTTTTTGTTAGGTTCGATTCTTTGAACATCCTGTCTTTTATTATATCATCTACCCTCACTCTGTAGACTGGCTTAAATCTCACCTCTCCCACTTTTCTCCCCTACACCACCCTTCCCTCCTCTCCACATGTGGCACCTCACAAGCTTTGCTTTCTTGCTGCTGCCTTTTGTGCCCGACACTCCCAGTTATTTGGTATTGAAAATGATGCATTCTGGTTTTCCCACACTTCAGCTGTCTTACATCAATTCTACCTTAGGACTATGTCCCCTAAACAATGTCTCATTTTCCCACAGATAATATCATAGAATGGACGAGGACCACCTTGTTTTGCTCAAGCTGTTATCAGTAGCACATTACAGGATCATTTTGAATCTTGTACAGAATGTTAAATAAATCTTCCTAAAATGTTATGTTGCTTCATAGCTTTTCCTGCTCATGAACCTCAGTGAGGTTTATGTTTAATTCTTATGTCTGGCAAATAATTCCTTGCATGATGGAACCCAAAATTCTCTACTGCAGACATCCCTCCTGTAAGCAATCTGGTTCAAGTCAAAGGGAATTAAAGAAATTAGAATTACTCACTTATGTAGTCTTGTTTGTGCTTTTAGGAGTCCAAATCACTTACCTTCCATACTTCTTATCATAAATCATATTTATTGGTTAGCTAGAATAGACATAATTTGAAATCAAGAACTATGTTTTGTATATGTGTTGCACCAAAATACATCATATTTGTTTTTAAAACACTATATATTCTGTATTTTTAAAATTTGTTACTTTTTTTTTTTTTGAGAAAGAGTCTCAAGCTATCACCCTGGGTAGAGTGCTGTGGCATCACAGCTCACAGCAACCTCCAACTCTTGGACTTAATTGATTCTCTTGCCTCAGCCTCCCAAGTAGCTGGTATTACAGGAACCTGCCACAACACCTGGCTATTTTTTTTTTTTTTTGGTTGTAGTTGTCATTGTTGTTTGGTAGGCCCAGGCTGGATTTGAAACCACCAGCTCCGATGTATGTGGCTGGTGCCTTAGCCACTCAAGCTACAAATTTGTTACTTTTTATAATGATATATTTTCTAAAATATTTGGGAGTTTGGAAGATTGGAGAATAGAAAAACTCATTTTTCATGCTCTCTCTCTCTATATATACATTTATATTCATGTTATGCACAATAAAATATTAATATTATACACATGAAGATATTAATATTAATATATGCAAATATATTACATGTATGTTTTTGTATGCATTAATATTTATATACATAATATATGTTTATATTGCACATATACATTTATATAAAATATAATTAATCATGTGTTTAGATTTGGGAGTAGTTTTAAAACTAAAATCAATTTTTTTACATCTCACTGCCTTATTTATTTGGGAGTCTTTTCCCTCTATTTTATACATTTTGATAACTTTTCAACAGGCATTTATGTTCTCCATTTTTAAAAATCATGCTTTTTCTATGTACCTAAGTTTTGATGGATACTATATATACTGTATATAATTAAGATAGAATGGAGAATGTGAAAATGATGGGTAAGAGAACAAAAAACATTATATGAAGGTCTTCCATTTCAAAATGTTGCTTTTCAATATTTTGTTTACATTCTGTGTTTAATTTTTATGAGTCTTTTCTCACTCACTGTTTTTCCTATGTGCATCTACAGCTATCAATCAGTATAACTGTTGAGGTTAAAATAAATTTTTAAGAGAATACTGTATTTAGTGCCACTTATCCAGATATAGGACCAAATAATAATTGGAGAACTAAAATACTTGCTACAAAATGCTGGGTTTTTGTGGAATTAAATATATACCTTAAATGTGTCCAGTTTAAACCAAATTTTTGGTTTAAAAGTCCAGAATATAATGTTAAATGATAAAGAAAAGGTAACACTAATGTAAACTTGTCTGTGACAGAAAGAATGATACTCTCACATTCCCACCCTTCCTTGTGAGTCATGTGACTGTTCTGGGCAATAAAATTAGAAGATGAGGCATGTCATTTATAAGTTGAGACAGTCAAAATAACACGTACAGTTCTCCAGTCTTTCTCTCTTCCTGTGTGACAACCAAAAAGGTCACTCTAAGATGTTGATAATTCTCTCCCTGAGCCTGTGAAAAACTACAGGAAATACAAACCTCTTCTACAATTCAACACAATCACCACAGTAGAACATATTAAGCGAAAATGAATTTTTTTTGCTAATCCATAGGAATTCTAGGGGTTAATTTGCTAGTACACTAGAACATTGCTATAGTCACAAATACAAGGCCAATATCAATTTGCAATAACGACTTTAGTGTGTCTGATGTTTTAAAACTAATATTGTCTCTTTATAAAGATACTATCATTGACTTTTCAAAAATAGGTCTTAGGTAGAAAGAACAGCATTAAGAAGGTAATTTAAACAGTAAATTCAGTTCCAAAGAGAATTTAACTGATTCGAATTATTTATTTTAGATAATGCCTAGTACTTTTCAAGTTTAAATACTTTAATCATTTAATGCTGTCATAATCCAAAATCATGGTACAGAAGCTATTTAATCACAATCTGTTGTACATTCTTCTACTTTAGATGCCATGTAACTATTAAAACAAAACACACAGACAATAATTTATCAAATAAATGACCCAGGAACAAAAAGTATCTCTTTCCCTTAAAGCAAGTGCAATATAAAATACCAAAATACACATGTAAACATGTGTCTTACCTCATTTTATTATGAATCTATGTATTGGTTGCAAAAAAAAATGTCTTTTTAAAAGCTGCCTTATTGTTAGATACTGTTAGAGAATAATACATATTTATTTGTAAATGCTTATGCACACATTTCTCTAATTTACATTTCTTTGTAATTTCAGCTTTACTTATGAACTTCAGAAGCCTTTTTTTATTTGGGGAACAGCACAGCATCTGAGTCTTTTTCCTACGTTAAGGCAATGAGCTATTCTGTAGGTATGGTGAAAAGCAGGGTTCTAGCTCCCACTATAGACTGGAAGAATGTATATGGACTCTCTCTAACCTTTGGCACCTAGAATGTGAGCTGGTTAGCTAAAAATAGCCAATCCCATGCTGCCAACGGGAACTTTAACTCTGATGTTGGTTACATAAGCATGGGGGTGGATTAGAATGTATTACAGGTGGCTGCAGTAGTCATTTTTATACTGTGGTGGTTCTGGTACAAGTAGAGCTCTCTGATTTTCTGAATATTGTTTCTCCTTGTAGACTTCCAATAATTTCCTTTTTTTATTACCCAGGAACTTACATTTGTTTTTCTTGTTTGAAACCAAGAACATTAACTAATAGCCATACAAATTTCTTTACAGATGAGTTTAATATACTTCTACATGACTGTTTAAGGATACATATACTCCCAAACACTTACACAAAAATAACACATACTACATTTTCCTGCTATAAGTCTTAGGAATGATCTGAAAAGTAACATAATCACCCAACAGATGCTACTGAGAGTTAAAGAAACACTTTGTAAACATTATAACAGAATCAAATCTGTTCATTGGTTCTTAAGGGAAGTTAGTCCATTGAATTTTAATGACTGTTTAATTCCAGATATTTTCCTTCTCAGGTGTAAGCATACATTTAAATGAATAAATTGAACATAGTAGAATTTACATTTGAAAAAAACCCAATTTATTCCATGGGGGAAAATAATGATGGAGATACTATCAGCCAGCTTTATCCATAAATAAAATTGTCATCGGATGTATATTTGGAGGATTCTTTCTTTAAGTTGATAAAAAGGCAAAAAAAAATTATGTTTTAAATTACATTATCTGAAAACAATGAGTTGCATTTAGGTTATCACAAAACAAGTTTTAAAATTTTGATATAATCAATTTGATTGAACACAAATGAAATATCCACTCTAAACTCTGTCAGAAAGATTTTGCTATTCTTTTCAAATACGTGGGTAACATGATTACATTTTACTGTAAACTCTCTAACTGAAAAGTAATGCCATGTTTAATATAGTTTCTGGTTCCTTATGATTAATTTGAGACTAATTGTAGATATGTGTTTTACCTATCTTGCAAAAAAAAAAAAGTGTATTAAACAAACAGGAAATTTAAGAAGACATGACTGTTTTCCCCAGTATTATGTTACCTTGATTCTAAACACAAATTCCTGTAGTATTCAAATGCAGAAAGAGGTTATGAAGAATTGGTCCTATGTTTTACTAAGTACTGAGGCACAGTTATGCAGAGGATTGATGAGGTTACTTAAGATTAATTTCCTGATGAGAATCTATATCAAACCCTTCCTTTCGTTAGCAGTACTAAAGACCTAGCATCATAATGTGCAGCCCTTTCAAGTGCAGAAATCCCCAGAAACCCAGTGTGAGTGAATTTACAAGTCCTCTCATCTCTGCTTTAATCAGGCGCTTAATGCATATGACCACCCTGAAGAACTTCATCCTTCAACTCTAATTACCCACCAGGGCCCCTGGAAAATCACAGAAAAATCCTTCCCTTTTCCCCTTAGGCTCAGTTTGTACTAATTTTCTTAGGCTAGGTTCTTGACTCAATCTGAGCAGAATTGACACCCAAAGCTTCCTCAGAGATTTGAATTCATTTGACTATAAAGATGTGTGTTTGTGTGTTCGTGTGTGTGTGCTCTCTGTCCTCAGACCCTTTCAGAGTTGACAGCGTACAGAGTCATGCTTTAGTGTCCTGCCAACTTCTGGAGGAAGCTGGTCTCACTTCACTGACAAGTCAGATTCATCTTTTCATTAATAACCCCGCCCCCGTGAATGATTGACGCTTCTTGTTTGGATAAACTTAAGCCCCTTATTCTACATTGTAAACACTTTCTTCTTGCTCACCTCTCAATGTAAAGTTTTCTTCAGCGAATTCTTTAAGAATTCAAATGAGTGAAGTAATCGGAAATATAAGCTGGAGAGGGACACTGTGCTTTCTTTATTTCAGGTTGGTTAAAATTCTCAGTTCTTTGAACTTTTTCCCCTTGGCCTTATTTTTCTGACACTTATTCATCTTTGCAGCTTCCTGCTAAACCTTTTCAAGTTTTCTATACTTTTTGTTCTATGTCTGAATTCTCTATTCCTACTTCTACTATAGGATCCTTATTTTATTTGTAAGGTTTTTCCAAATAAAGAGAATATTGAAATATAAATAGATAAATGTTTCGCATATGTGGCCACATCTATTCAGGCAAAATATGACTGAAAAGAAAAATAAAACAATTTTAATATGCTAAGTTCATATTAAGGAAACTCATATCATTTACAACCTATCGTATTACCTACATGATTCTATCTATGATGAAGAGATATAAAACAACACAGTGCTTCCTTTAAGAGGTGTCCAAGTACTACACAATTTTTAAAAAAATTCATTTCAGGAAGAAATTATAATAGAATAATCAAATGCCAGTATTCCTTGTGCATAATTGCATTTTCTTTAGATTGCTGTATTTTTACCTATACAGCCTTTTCTTTTCTTTTTTTTTTTTTTTTTTAGAGACAGAGTCTCACTTTGTCGCCCTTCGTAGAGAGCTGTGGTGTCACAGCTCACTGCAACCTCCAACTCTTGGGCTTAGGCGATTCTCTTGCCTCAGCCTCCCTAGTAGCTGGGACTATAGGCGTCCACCAAAACACCCAGCTATTGTTTTTTTGTTGCAGTTTGGACAGGGCCAGGCTCGAACCCGCCACCCTCAGTATATGGGACTAGCGCCCTATCACTGAGCCACAGGCACTGCCCTAGACATCTTTTTCTTTCTGCCCTTTTCAAACTTTACGGATTGAAAGTTTTGTTTGCATCTCTAGCATCACCCTTGATAAAGAACTTCCATTTCAGAATCAGCTGAAGTGTAAGTATTTATAGACTTTGATTTATGGTATTTATAATTAACTTCTAATGTCAATAATCATTACTCTAATAGATGAAAAATACCATGTAAGCATGTGCGCACATGGGAATGACTTCCATTCCTCACGTATTAGCTGATTGCTGCTCTCTGGGTACAATCTTGCAGACATTCTCTGGTATTTATATTACCTTAATATTCTGGGCTCTAGATTATTTGATATAATATTAAATTCCTGGAATTTCCTTATGTCACAACGGCTGCTCTTTATGTGTAAGACCAGTAAAGTTGTGTGGTTGAAGTGGAACAAAGAGAATATATAAATTAAAGATGGCAATAACTACTAGCAAGAGCGCTAAAACTAATCCAGTGCCTTATCAACAGTTACTGCCGTTTGAAAAATGGGTTTCGGGGGAAACCTGGATGTCTACTTAAACAGATCTCCACGGGATGGCAGTATGTGGGTGTTATCACCAGAAAGCATGTTGTGCTGTTGTCATGAAAAGCTATTTATCTTAGAAATGTGATTTCCTTTGCAGCCAGAGGCAACATACCCAGTGGTAGTTTTAAAACATGCCTAAAAAACAGAATATTAATTTATTAGTTTAACAAATTTCTTATAATAAGTACTAATGGGATTGATGTTCTTTGACTATACTTAACAGATCTACTAGGTAATTCAAATTATACTCATACAATTTCCTAATATGTGTGGAATTTGTCCAGAAAAATCATGAAATGATATTCCTAGTTCTTACATTTTATCCACGAAAAGACGGAAGTGCACATTTCTACTAATTTTTTTAGCAATCCCATCAACTAGATACTTAGTAATATGACTACTGCTCCCTCTACTATTACTACTGCTACCATTACTATAACTTTTACTAGTTTGTTTCCACATGGAAAAATATTTGTTATAATAATCCCTGATCTCCTCCAGTCTTCCATCTCCTCTTATACTCTTTGCCTATAATGGAGGAATTTGATCTGACTACAGATTTTGATGGAAAAAGAATTAGGAAACATAAATCCCTTCTCTCTTTCTCTTGGAAACTAGGCACAGACATCACAACATATACGGCTTTGTTTTTTGTCCCATACATCTTAGAAAAGGTAAGCCTGCCATGTGGGGAGGGTTTCCTAGGTCTGGCATTGCGTATGTTACTGGTTACAAAATTCTGCTTAAGTCGAGGCCTCAGTAGTGATAAGTATGTCCATCTCTGTATATTAAAATAAGCCATCACGCTTCAGACTCAGTGTAGCATTATCCATATTCCTACAATCTCGTCTACATTTGCCTTAATTTGATTTATTTTTAAATTTTTTCAGAGTTCAGTCAGAGAAGGTATATGTTATATTGGGGGGCTCTGCTATATTCATTAATCCTCACCACCATTTATAAAATATTAAAACTAACTAAACACCAAAGTGCTTTTCCCTAGATGGGGTAGCTTCTGTTACTATGAACATTTTATAACTGAACACTGAGGCTTGAGAAATTAAGAAATCCGTTAATGCTCATAATACCTATATTAGCTATCTATAGCTTTGTACCAAATTGCTAGAAAACTCAGTGGCTTAACACAAGACTATCTATTATTGCTTGGTGGTTTGTATGGATCAGACCATACACACCTTAGTTGAGTCCTCTACTTCAGAGCTTTTCACCAGATTATAATAAAAGTGTTGACCGAAGCAGTATAGTCTCATCTGAAGGCTAAGATCGGGAAGGATTTGCTGCTAAGCTCATTCAGTGGTTATTGGTAATACGCACTTTCTTCCAACTGCTCTTGGCTGGAAGTCAGCTTCAGTTCATTTTCACATAGGCCTCTCCATGGCAGCTTGCCTCATCAAATCATGCAAGTTGAGAAGACAGGAGAGGCGGTCTGCTAGCAAGATGGAAGTTACAATCTTCTGTACTCTAACCATGGAAGTGACATTCCCTCACCTCAGCTGTACTGTGTTACTGAGATTCAAGTCTTGACACCCACCCTACAGTGAAGACAAGAGGACTTTACAAGGACATGACTGGCGTGAGACGGAAATTTTTAGGTAACACCTTAGAAGTTTGCCTACTGCACTGGGATTACATAAGAGAGTCAGAATTTGAACGCAAGCACATATCTTGACTCAGAGCCCACACCCCTAAGCCATGTGAATAGTTAAGAATAGCTTTCGCTTTGCTTCGGGCTGAGCACATGGGGATTGTTTAACTCTGTGGTCTTCATGTCTAACTCTATTTCCAGCAAACCAACATCAAACAAACAGAACATTACTCACATATAAATCAGAATCTTTAGGTTATGGTGAAGTTTTCACTCAATGATTTTACTTCTTTTTTTTTTTTTTTTTTTTTTGAGACAGAGCCTCAAGCTGTCCCCCTGGGTAGAGTGCTGTGGCATCACTGCTCACAGCAACCTCCAACTCCTGGGCTCAAGCGAGTCTCCTGCCTCAGCCTTCCAAGTAGCTGGGACCACAGGCACCCGCCACAATGCCTGGCTATTTTTGGTTGCAGCCGTCTTTGTTTGGCTGGCCCGGGCTGGATTCAAACTCACCACCTTAGGTGTATGTGGCTGGCGCCTTAGCCACTTGAGCCACAGCCACTGAGCCATGATTTTACTCCTATTAGAAGTACAATATATACTTTTTAATAATTTTATATTTTAACTCACAGATAAAAATATGTTTCCATATCTAGTTAGCCTTCCCAAATCAATTGATTTAGAATACAAATTATCTCCAAAGTAAGATGCATTTCCAATATTAAACCCTGATTTTAAATATTTGGCAAATGATTCCAGATTAAATATTGTGATCAACCTAAATTAATCTTCTACTAATATGAGGTAGTTTTATATTTTCATATTTATTTTGAAGGTAAACATAATTACCAATTAGTTATATTACTCTGTAAATTATAATAATTTACTTGAATACCTGCATAGGTATGCAACTTGAATTGCATATGGCATTAGAACTAACAGGAAATTATTGTCTTATAACTGAAATGTTTTAAATGCTACATTTCTCTTGCTTATCTTTCTTAATGCACAATATCAACTTCAGGAAGATTCATAACATAATCAGAGTCCATATCCAGAAGTATCACAGTTTTGCCAGTGGATAGGAATTAAATATTTCTCACTGAATTACATTATAATATTTTAAAATTTAAATGGTGTTTCTACTTTCAAATCATTTCAGTAAGTAGGGATTTCAAATGTTTAAGATTTAGGCTCTTCTGCTTCTCAGGCTCAGACTCTCACTCAAGTAAGTATTGATGTATACATAAACACTTAACTATACTAGCAGAGTGCCTCTTTATAAAATCTTGCAGTAGTTTACCATAACACAAGCATCCACACTTAATCCATTTGTCTATAAATGTAAATTTTTGTTTTCAAATTTATGAAAGCAATCGGAACCAGTTGTCCAATGCTCCTCTTCTCTAGCAAATATTAACATAGCAATTCAAATTATTACTTGCTTTTAAGATTAAATCCTCTCACTGCCCTAAATTTCAGAATAATCTCTTTAGATCATGTGGTATATTTCATAATCAACATTCAGACCATTTCTACATTTTTCCTTTTATTTGCTATTCTTTCCCTTGGAACTTTTCAATTCTTTCCATTTTCTTTATGATAGACACCAGAAAAAAAATTCAAATGAAGAAATAGCTCATCTGCCCTTTCTTAAAAAGTCATTGCTTTTCTCTCATTGTATTATACTTAGACATCATCCAATGTAACTGTTCCCTCAGAAATCTCTTATCCTAATCATGAATGAAATGCGTTTCTATTTTCTGATAGAGGAACAAAAATTTACAATACTTTAACAAACTAAGAAAAGAGAATGTAGATGCTTTATTATCAGTTATTTTTCATGGAAAATAATTCTTAGTAACTCAAGATTATTGCTGAATTAGAATATGATTAATTGACCTTTTAAAAATAAACCATGTTCCAAGTCTATTTGTTTTATCTTTACAAAAAAAGGTATATTTAAAATAATCCAGCTTTGAAGCTTAGTGCCCTGTAAAACATAGGGTGATGTAACACAACCACGCATGTTTTAGAAGCTCAGCCTAAAGAAAAAGTGTTCCTCAATTTTGCCGACCAAAGGTTTAATTTGGTTCATGAGAACATTAAGTTCTTTTTATAATGGCCACTTATAATATTCATCCCAATAGCTATATTCAAAACCTCTCATATAGTAATGAAAACTATTTAGCCAACACATAATGAATGTTCTTGTTCTTACATTTTCCTGTCAATATATACTAACCTTATTCAACATCTAAATTGTAGGTTGTTTGTGGATTATTTTTGAGACTTTTGTTCTATTGGTTTTTGATTCATTATCCTTCTTTACACATTTGGACATTTGAGTAAGGAGTGTTAGTGCTATTCACAAAAACATTTGTTGTTGAATATAAATATGAGATAACATATTTGCAAATATATGAAACCGATATATTCTGAGGAAGGGCAATCTCTAAACACAGTAACATTCATCAAAATATCAATCAAGTTTGGGAAAGACAGAGAAACTATGGCTGGGTATGGTGGCTCACACCTATAATCCTAGCACTCTGGGAGGCCAAGGCGGGTGGATTGTGTGAACTCAGTAGTTTAAGACCAGCCTGAGGAAGAGCAAAACCCCTATCTCTACTAAATATAGAAAAATTAGCTGGGTTGTGGTGGGTGCCTGTAGTCCCAGCTACTCAGAAGGCTGAGGCAAGAGGGTTGCTTGAGCCCAAGAGCTTGAGAGTTTGAAGTTGCTGTGAGCTATGATACCAAGGCACTCTACTCAGGGCAACAGTGTGACTCTTGAAAAAAAAAGAAAGACAGATAATCTAATCTGAATATTTATTTGAATAAAATGATGCAGGATGATTAGATCTAACTAGATATTACAATACTCACCAAAATTCTACTCTGTAGAATTCTGATCATTCTACAAGACGAAATAATCCACTTTTTAGATGTTTTGATGTTTCACTACTCATTAGAATAGTGGCCATTGATTTATAAAATATTTTTACAATGCATTAATTATTCCTTGCATGCAACCAAGTAAACATCTATTTACCTTTCTCCATGTTTATGTGTATATTTAGCCTGCTCTGTTTTCCACTGCAGACTTATCGTTCTTTCCACTTTCACCTGGCTATGTCCCAGCTTCATAATAGTACATTACTATCCACAGAGGCAGAGCCACTTATATTTTAAGTGCCCCAACATACAATGAGAAAGATCCAGGTTCCTTTATATAAGACCTCTTTCTACAGTATATTATTTATGGACTATAATCTAGGTATATTATTATTTACATAGATCTTTATGTAAATGAAATAATTCCTAATTATGCCATGTGTTCCCACTGGCCCTTGAGAGGACTAGGTCACTAATATTACACCATATATTAAAAAAAATTAGAATTTTTATCAAAAAATGATTTGATGATTTTTTACTAGGTATAAACTAGGGTGGCCTTTATTTTTTTTGTCTTGTAAGTGCTCTTTTGGTTTGACTATTCTTTTTTCTTTCATTATCATCATAATAACATTAACATTATAGGGTGGTGAAAAACAGGAATTGCATGCAGTGGATAAATTCGGGTCAACTGGACATGACACATTGTGATATTCAGTCAGTCTAAAATTCCTCCTGTTTCCATGTTCAGTGTATACTTACTATGGGCCACCTGGTGTGATTCAAGACTCCTCTGATTTCCTTTTCCTGTCTTTTCATCTGGGGATATTTACTGTTGAATTGAAAAATAGTCAAAGAATGGCAAAGTCCAAGTAGAAAATTAACCAGGATGTGCAAAAAACTGGTCAATAATGATTAATGATGAAGAACTTCATCCCCCTCCTAATGTCCCCTTCAAACACATTATTCAGGACCTGAATCATTGGGGCCTGCTGGAGCCCAGGACATGAGTCAGGGTCAGAATCATTAACTGTGTCTTGACTGTTGTGTGCAGTGCTGCCGTGAGCATGGCAGTGCAGATACCTCTGTGACAGACCCAGAAGTGAGACAGTGAGATTGCTGGGTCACGTGGCAGTTCCACTTTTAACTTTTTTTTTTTTTTGGAGACAGAGTCTTACCATGTCCCCCTTGGTAGAGTGCCACGGTGTCACAGCTCACAGCAACCTCTAACTAACTCTTAGGCTTAAGCATTTCTCTTGCCTCAGCCTCCCATGTAACTAGGACTATAGGTGCCCCCTACAACGCCCGGCTATTTTTTTGTTGTAGTTGTCATTGTTGTGTAGCAGCCCCAGGCTGGGTTCAAACCCCAGCCCGGGTGTATGTGGCCTGTGCCCTAACCTCTGGGCTACAGGCGCCAAGCCTGCTTTTTGAGGACCCTCCATGCTGTCGTCTGCAATGGTTGTACTTACATACATTTCTACTACTGGTACACAAGGGCTTCCTTTTCTCTACATTAAAAAAAAAAAAAAAAAGGAAATCCTGCCAGAAATCCTGCCACTTGCAACAACATGTATGAACTTGACGGGTGTGATTTCACTTATGCTCTGAATCTAAAAATAGAAACAGACAGTAGATGGTGGTTGCCAAGGGCTGAATTCCAAGAAAGTTCACAAGGGCCATGTTGATCAAATGGCACAAATTTTTAGCTGTAAGATGAATAAGTTCTACTGATCTATGTACAACTTGATGGCTCTAACTAATAATATCATAGAGTATACTTGAAATTTGCTGAAAGAGTGGTAGATCTTAAATGTTCTCAATGCTCTACCCCCATGATGGTTGTGTGAATTAACTTGATTGTGGTTATCATTAAACAATATATGTATGTGTATTGAAATATCATATTGCGTATTTTAAATATATAAAATTGTCAGTCAATTATACCTCAGTAAAGCTAGAAAATTATGAAAAAAAGTCATAAACTGCCAGACTGTTCCACTCGCCAGAGATTCTGGTCAACCACCGTGCATTCTGTTCATATCTCTCCACTTTTTCATTACTGTTTCCTACAAAGTACATTTTTAAGGACTTTCAGCCGTCTTTTGTAGAGTTTGTTTGTAAATTCTGTCTCTCTCTTTCTTTATACATAATCGGGTTTTCTCTTACATTCTAGCATTCTCTTCTAATGATTCATTCTAAGAAGCCACGGGCACTTAGTGTTCATATCACTTCAGCTCCCTAACTTGCTCCTTCTTATCTTCTATAATTCAGGCCAGAGGGTGTCAATTCTACTTCCTCTTCTAGTTTGAGAAAGTGTTCACCAGCTTAAATCAGTTTTGTCAGATTACTTGCTATTAGCATAAAACTTTATTATGTTTATAACTACTTCCTATACTAGGCAGTTGTTAACGCCCATTTGTATATTTTCCTCATTCGGGCATTCAACCTATATGTGTTAAATGCCAACTAATTTTCAGGAACTAAGTTGACGTCTTTCATTCTGTCTATTGGTATAAAAGAAGACACTTTTTTCCCTCTTTTGATGGCTCAAATTAAATGACTTATTTTAGGTTAAATATGCAAAAAAGGTAAAATTAAGTACGTATTTTCTTGAATAAAAATAAACATTTATTTCTCTTTGCTGTTTTCTAGGTATGCCCAGAGGCATCAAGTACATTTTTTATAAGTGAAAAGTAAATCTGAAATTTTGATAGCAGACTAGCCTGGTGCCAACTATATCATGCACATCTGGGGGGAGGGGTTATTTTTCATTCACTGTAGGCTTATCTTAGTTTAGTTAAAAATGAAAATAAATCCATTAATATTTCTACCTAATAACTTATGTTTTAAAATATTAGACTGAATGTCATGATGTTAAATTTGATTAACGAAAGCATTCATCTTTTGTCAAGGTGTGTGATATAGATTAATGAAATAAAAGGCTAGACTTCAATAAATAATGTATGAAAATACTATCTGATATTTCAAAATATATCTGAAATATTGATTTTATCCAGCTCTGGAATCCTTGAAGAGAAAAATACTGAATAAAATTTGGGTTTCTTTTAATAATTTTATAAATGCCTTAAATATTTCTAGCTAAATACCCTAAATTTTCAATTAAATATAGGTGTATTTGACTCATAATGAGATATCTCTAAGTCATTTAGTTTTGTAATAAGTTTATCAATAATTGGGAAAAATATAAGGCTAATAAAAGTCAGAATTGGTGAAGGTGGGCCTTAATATATTCCGTTCATATGTACCTTTTCCTTCCTTCCTTCCTTCCTTCCTTCCTTCCTTCCTTCCTTCCTTCCTTCCTTCCTTCTTTCCTTCCTTCCTTCCTTTTCTTTCCTGAAACAATACTGTAAACCATACATATATGGTTATATAATATACATTGACCATGTCCTTAAATTAACCTAATTTTTACTAATTTTAATAGACTTGAATGTACCACATGTACGAATCAGTACAGAAGGCCTAGTTCCTTATGTTGACCACCTCCATATGTTGATCAGTTTGTTACAGTCCTTAGGGTGGTCAACTTACAGAGGTTCTACTACCACACACACACATATATATGAGATATATATATATAATATATACATACATATATAGAGAGAAAGATTATGATAATAGAGACAGTTTAAAATTATTAAAATACACAATTAAATTCAAGAAGCGTGGAGAGGGGAGGGGGTGTGGTAAGCCCCCCCCAATTGGGTACAGTGTAGGAATATATGGCATCTGTCCTAAGTGAAGGGTTCAACTGAAACTTGGACTTTATCTAACAATTGGAAATAATGTAACCTAATTGTGTGTACCCATATATTATCTAAAATATAATATAAAATAGCATCTTTATGGAACAAAAGTACTGTAATTAGAATTTTCTACTACTTTTTTTTCCTTTTATTAAGTCATATACACATAGATCATGAATACATTTATGCTTTTGCAGGGTACAATGTGTTGATTTTTTTAAATACAATTTGGAATGGTCACATCAAACTAATTAATATAGCTTTCACCTCATTTACTTAATTATTGTGTTAAGACATTTATGTTCTATACTTGGTAGATTTGATTTGTACCCTTACAATATGCTTCATAGGTGTGGTCCCACCGTTTACCCTCCCTCTATCAAACCTCCCCCCTCCTCTTCCATCCCCCTCTACTTCTCTCCTTCATCCTAGGCTATAGTTGTGATCTATCTTTCATAAGAAAATGTGAGTAATTATAAATTGGTTTCATAAAAGTATTGAGTACATTGGATACTTTTTCTTCCATTCCTTTTTATTTTGGCGGGGGCTGGGTTTGAACCCACCATCTCCAGCATATGGGGTTGGCACCCTACAATTTTCAGCCACAGGTGCCACCCTCTTCCATTCTTGAGATACTTTACTAAGAAGAATATTTTCCAGCTCCATCCATGTAAACATAAAAGAGATAAAGTCTCTATCTTTTTAAAGGCTGCATAATATTACATGGTCTACATATACCACAATTTATTAATTCATTCATGGGTTGATGGGGCACTTGGGCTTCTTTCATGACCATGTACCATACTAAACACGAAAAACTGTAAACAAAGCACTTATACCCTGTGCTATTCAGATCTTACCATGGAATCTCTGGAAATGTTTGCTCTCTGGAAAAGATGCGTACCCTCCCATCTCCTGTACTACTGGCATTAACTACCAGTCTCAAGAACATCTAATTGATTTTCAGTTAACTACAGTTAAAATTCCTGACAGAATCTTAAGTATCTTGAGCCAAGCAGTGCGATTTACAGAGCATCCTACCAAATATAGGTAATAAATAAGAAATTGTAATGTCTAGAGCACTGAGGAATTCTCGATTTAAACATACCTGTTATTTATTTATGTGTTTACTTATTTATTTTACCCACTGTTGTAGAGAAGTAGAAATTTTGGATTTCACTCTATAGAATAAAATGGAGCAACAATTTTCCAGAATTGTGAGTATTTTTAAGAGATTGAGGCCATAGACTGATAAATATGTGAGTATAGGGACACAGTGCCAGAAAATGAATTCTGAAGTTTGGATACTAGTTTTTAAGGACTTCATTTTTACGAGGAATGGCTCTCAAGATTAATCACTGAAAACATTTGTAATATCCTGGGTCCAGAGAGAACATTTAGGAAGATTTGATAGGAAGAACAGATTCTGGATCTGTTCTAGGGACAGCTGTAAATGATGGCCTTCTAACACAATATACCCTTAATAATAATAATTATATATATATATATATATATAATTTCCAGTACTGCTAACATTAGCTTGCTTCTTCTTTTGCAAATTCCTTGTTTAAACTGATCCATAGTTTGTGAGCTATTCAAGTCTGACATAAAATGATTCAGTAAATGTGAGTAGGAATTGTGCTTTGGTGTGAACAGGCTGTTAGTTTCCTCCTCATTTGGATTTTTACATTTTCAATGAGTATGTCATATTATTAGAAAACAGCGAAATCTGGAACTAAATGCTTAGTTAACTTGAACCATTCATCAAACTCTGAAGCTGGATTAGAAATTCTTATTTTAAATGCAAATGTTATCTAATAAACTCTATAAAATTGACAAAAATACATAGATGCCTTTTAGAGAGAAGAAAAAATGCATTTTAGTTTGAACAGCATTTCATCTTTAAGGGAAAAAAAATACCCACCTAAATCTCATGTTGTCAAGATCATATTTTGTGTTACTATCTATATATTCTTTAATTTTTTTTCTAGATTAAATAGTGAATCAAATAAGCATTGAAGAAAAAATTAATAAACATTCTAGAATACAGGAAGGTATATGAGCCTATGCTCCATAATCAATTATCTTTCTACAACTTTACATAAGACTAAGTACTATAAAATTATCATTAAATAATGTGCAACATAAAAAAAGTCTAGGTACTTACAAACTTAATATTTTAGGCAAAATTTAACCTTATATACCATACGTCATGCCAATAGTTTTCTGAGGGAAATTATTTAATAAGATTCCAAATTTTAGTATAGTATCTAAAATGTCATTTAAGAAAATTTTAATAATGACTGGTATTTCCACATAGTGCAAAGAAATAAAACAAAATATGTTCAATCTAAATTTCCTACCTGCTTAACATATGGAAGCATATGGAAATCTAAATGAAATTATGAGATAATCCTCATTATACATGCATGTTTTTACTTCAAAAGAGCATTCTTAGGAGAAAAATCTACTGTAAATAAGTCAAATGCAATCATGAGTTTCATAGATTTGCTAAAATGCCAATAAACTTTATAATCTCATGATTTTAAAAATATTTTAATTTTAATCCAAAGTTGCTCTGTAAAATCTGTTTTAGTTTTAGTCATACCAGTATTCTTATTTCTGTTTATTTCAAGATAGACATTCTGATTATTTGTGCCAGATTCTCTTAAACTCCTCCTGAAGTTTACTCAAATACACAGTCAATGTATGCAGGTAGGTAAGAAAGGAGGACAAAAGCTAATTAAAACAAGAAAATTGAATAATAATCATGACAATAACAACCAACCCTTGTTGAATCTGCATTGGGAATGTGAATAAAAGTTGGATGAACAAGAAAAACTGAAGAAATACATTCTTCCTAAAGGGACAGCTAACTGCTGATTATGTAAGAAGGTGATGGTTGATCCCAGTGTTGTTACATCTAAAGTCAGAAATTTCAATTTATTTTTATTTATTTATTTATTTTTTGAGACAGAGCCTCAAGCTCTGGGTAGAGTGCTGTGACATCACAGCACAGCTCACAGCAACCTCCAACTCCTGGGCTCAAGCGAGTCTCCTGCCTCAACCTCCCAAGTAGCTGGGACCACAGGCGCCCGCCACAACGCCCGGCTATGTTTTGGTTGCAGCTGTCGTTGTTGTTTGGCGGGTCTGGGCTGGATTTGAACCCGCCACCTTAGGTGTACGTGGCTGGTGCCTTAGCCAGTTGAGCTATAGGCACCGAGCCAATAAATAATTCTTTCAAATAAAAATCTGTGAACCAAGGGATGCTATAGAGAACTTCTCATTCTAAAATTTTTATTTATAGACAAAACTTTCAAATTTGATTTCTCATATTTGATGTAAAATAATAACAAGATATTTTAGTCATGGCATTAATAACTGAATAACCCTGACAAATAAAGCAAAAATCTCTTATTTCAGAAAAAAGAAATATAGCACCATTGACTTAACTAGTCTTGTTGATATTAAGAAATCGTCTTTGTTAGTTCTTATTTTATTCAAAAGATGAATCATCCCACTAAATACCAACTCATCTCATTTAAACAATTACTTTTCAAATTTATAAAATTTCAGTGATTCAAGGAAAAATGGAGAACAATATAATATACATTTAATTACCCTCTACCATAATTTAACAAATGTTAACATTTTGCCATATGCTTTAGATCTCTTTTATTAAAAAAAAAAAGTTACAGAGACAATTGAAGCCTCCATTATTCCATTTCCAGATATCATATAGTCTCCTTTCTCCCTAGTTCTAAAGGGGATAATTTTTCTAAAGAGGATGTGTCCTTTTCTGCCTATGTTTTTACACTTTTACTGCATATTTATATTTTCACAAACATTAATGTTGTCATGTTTATGTCATGAAACATAACTATGTAAATTATTCCCATTTTGTAATTTCACAATTTCCACTTTTACTCAACTCTGCTTTTGAAATTTAGGCATATTAACATAGGTTTCATTTATTTTAATTTTTCTAAAGATGTACTATTCTGGTATTGATGGATATTTAGGTTGTTTCTAACCAACGTGGCATGAAAATCCTTGTATGTCTCCTAGCAAATATGTGATTATGTCTTCCTATATTGCTTCAGTGAAGATTTTGGCTTAAGCTGTATAGGTGGATTTTTTTTTTTAAACTAAGGACATAAAATTGAGGAAAATACTAAAAAGCTATTTTCTAATCTGTGTCTTAGTCTCTACCTTAGTTTAACCTTTTCTTTCTTGGTTAAATGCTATGATACAGATAAAAGGTCACTAGTAAATATA
Organism: Galago senegalensis; assembly: GCA_963575145.1. Classification (NCBI taxonomy): domain Eukaryota; kingdom Metazoa; phylum Chordata; class Mammalia; order Primates; family Galagidae; genus Galago; species Galago senegalensis. The sequence continues at coordinate 74,092 of CAUYTI010148158.1, forward strand.
AAACCTAAGCTTTGTCTTGGAAATGGTTCCTCTATTAATATTTAGAAACATGTAAGTCATATGTTTGTATATATGAAACTTATGTTTGGAATTCCAGTGGTGGGTCACTTCAGGAAAATAAAATGAGGAAAATGTGTTCTGCATCAGGCATTTAAATATTGCTTTTTGCAGACGCAATGCCTACCTTTGATTGTTTCTCTCTTGGTATTCCTGACTTCACTTTATCATGTGGCTGGTCAAGGGTCAAATTACTCTTCCGTGCTTCACTGTCTTCAGGCAGGGGAACACAGTCATAACTATTATCTATGCAAGACAAAATCCTCTTGGACATTAGTAGGAGTCCTTATTTTTGGTACTACCTGACCAAAAAGAAAAATATACAAACCTATAATTAAAAAAAAAAGATTTTAAGCTATGAATTTTAAAAAAATATTTAGATAACACTTACTTTGATAAGATGCCATTTAGAGTTTTTCCTTCCTGCTAAACATACAAAACTCCTATTCTCCCAAAGTCAGTAGTATAGTATATAGAATTTAGAAAACTAGAAATATACTCCTTGCATCTTACCATCAGCAACAAACTTTTACATAAATCATATTTTCAGGTATACATTTCTTAGTTAAGGTAATTTATATACATAACTACTCCATGATTACTATAGAAAAAGTACAAAATGCAGACATGCTAGAAAGAATAAAAAATAAAAGCTACCTACAGTTTTTATCGCTTGTGAATTATTCCTGTTAACATTTTGGTTTCTATTCTACCAGAGTTTTTTTTTCTATACATATAAATTAAGAATTATTAAACAAGAATAAAACAAGAATTATTTTTTCCTGCATAAATGAAATATTATATTTATTTATGTATACTGCTTTCTTCACTTTGTTATATACTTTAAACATACTTCTTGTTAGTTAACACCTGTTATCATCACTTTTCATAACTATATAATTATTCATATGGATTGCTATAAATTAACTATCAGACATTTTTTTGTTTCTAGTCTTTATAATTAGGAATTATATTGTGATGGAAATCCCTGCACATATGTCTTTGATACTTCAATAACATTTTCTTATTGTATTGTCTTAGGACTTGAATTTTTGGAACCAAAGGCACAGATATTTCCAAAAGCTTCTGCTTGCCTTTTAGAAAGTTTTTTCAACTCATAGTTTCACCATATAGTATATACAGGAATCCATTTCCCTATATCCTGCAAGTGTTCATTTAAATAAGCATTGTATACAGCCACACCAGCTATTAGATCCAGACAATTGAGAAACAAGAGGAGTTAAACAGAAAAACTCCAGAGAGGGTCAAGAACTACATAAAATATTAACATGAACATACCTTGACTGGAATTCACAAGAAGTAACTGTGATTTTAGCTTGTCAATAATTGTTTGTTGACGTGACAGCTGTTCCTGTTGCTCACGTATTCTCTGCTCATAGTTCTCAGTCTGCTGACATAAAAGCTAGTTAGCTTGATATTTACCGACAGACCTGAACATACATTTCTTGTCCATTAATAATTATATATAGGTATGTATAGCCGATACTGCCATTTCCCAGGTATTGGAGTATTTATTTTTGAAATATGAACTGGCTCCAGGAGTATATTCTAATCGTTATATTACTTGAAGTACTATAATTTTTTTTTAAAAATCATATTATTTGAAGAAATTTCAGTTGAGAGTTCAACATATGGTTTCCTGATCCTTCAGTTAGGATAAAAATTGTGATTCAGAATTTAGTCCTTAATGATAACAAAGAAAGGAACATGAATGATAAAACATGTCTTTCAAATAAATATACTTCTGAATTTATTTTTAGAGTACAAAACCACTAAACTAGGATAGTATGAAAAACAAAGGGACAAATAAAAATTTATGAAATTATACTGACCAGAAACTTAACCTTTTGAGAAGACAAGAGGGCACCATAGTTAATCTTTAGTGTCTATCTTAAACACCATAATTTCCCTTATATTTTTAATCCATTCATTTTGCTATTTTATTACACAATGGCTGTTGAGAATTAAACAACAAAAAAAGACATGAATTTGTACTAGGGAATATGGATCCTGCAAACCTTTAAGAAAATTTGATGATGTTAATATATTAAGAATTTATTACCAAAAAATAATAAAGAACTTTTTGACAATTTCTATACCTATAGAAATAAATAAATGCCTCAATTGTAAATTCCTTGAAATATGAAATGTGGTCCTGATAATCTTAGTAGATACTACATATTTTATTTTAAATTGACTCTTAAAGTCCAAAATTAGTCAAGTTCTATTATTTTCAGAGATCAATGGGCCTAAATTATTTTTTATAAATTACACAGTTATTCCTAGATTGTGGAATATAAATTAGCTTAAAAATTTCAAGTAAAAATACCACATTTTCCCAAATAAAAGGTGAACTTTTCAAAGCAATACATTTTAAACATGAATAACTAAGAGAACTAATAAGTAACCCAGTGGTCTGCTGTCTTTGTATGTTGCCCAAGTGTAGTCTCATATACATATAATCTGACATGCCCCACAGAACTCTGCAAAGTTAACTTAGACTTAGGAGGTGCTCTGTATATGCTTATTGAAAAAAAATAGGAAATGGATATTTGAAGTAAATATTATTATGAACAGAAGAATGAACCTATGAGTCTGTCTGGAACCCATGTCCAATAAATATGAGTTGGAACTGACAATTAGATACCCAAACCTGGTCCAGGGCCAGGCTTCCCAGGACAAGATATCTTATTTTTACACCCAACCCTCTAGAAATCTAAAGTAGGTAACTTGCTGGAATGAAGGATCCAAACATTTACAGAAAATTCTTCAACTTAATACCTTATATTTACCTGGCCTACAAAGAGTTGCCAGACATGAAGAATCACTATAGTCTTCTCTATATACTTCTGTCTAATTATAACTTTTTCTAAAGAACTCAAAAGTTCTTCGCAAACATCACCTTAGTAAATGCCTCTTCTTTTGCTATATTTTGTTTGGCACATAATGAGATGCTCAGTAAATATTAGGTAAGCAAACAAGTATGTATTAAAGAAACAGAGAAACGAGCCTTCAGAAGACACCTGGCGAGAAGGAATAGAGAAAGGAAGGAACAGAGAAATGGCTTTCTTTATCTTTCCATAGAGAAAACAGAAAAAATAAAAACAAGGCCAGGAGGTGAATAAGACAAAAAGATGTTTGAGAAAATGGATGCAAAAGATAGGCAATGTTTGAAGATTTTTTTCAAAAGAAAAAGGTTATAACTGTTTCTTAGAAAAAAATAGGAATTTAAGAAAATAAATATTCAGAAAAGAATATAAAGATTTTGACTACCAGTTAGGAGAGAGAAAGTCATATCAAACTAGGAAATAACCGGCAGAATTCAGTTTATTTGCTGTGCTTGGAACCTAAATGAATCAAGTTTTTTTTTTTTTTTATGCTTTTTGTTTTACTGAACATTTCTGACTAAACTTATAACCTGAAAAGACCTTTTAAATGGTCAGATAATTGTTGCACAGTCATTTGCTTTAAAAACAATATAAAGTAAGTACATTCCAGTACTATCAAAGACCCCACAAAACAGAAAAAACACTAACAACCAACCACATTGAAAATGTACAACAGCAATGTCTTGTCAACACTTCTGTACAGAGCACAGACATGACAGCTAAAACAGACAGAAGAGAAGATGCTTTTGACAGCCAGTGTGTGTGAATGATTCTTTGAGTCAGATGGCAGCAACAAGTTACCAACTAGGAGATCTGCATGACAACTAACCATCCATCTGTATCAAACACCATCTGGCCAACATGACTCTGACTTCTGTGTATTTGACACTCCTTCCAATTCCAAAGACTAGCAAAACAAGTGGACTACCAATAAGTATCTAAAGAGTTAAACAGGGACTCAGATACCTGTGCCATAAGGTACTTTGTATTCTTTCTTAGTGCCCAAAAGCAAAACTTAAGGCTGGGGTGATCGGATATAGTACACATCTTGAATTTATTAAAAATGGTTGCCCATATATACTCCTGACCATTAAATAAAGCAAAAGGTTTATTTCTAGAATTGCCCTTTTATCAGGCAAAAGTTCAATACTTCCTCTTCAAAACTAAGGCAGCATACTACATATTTTCTATAATTTTGGACATACAGATGTTCAAATTTTCTTGAGTTCTGTAAATATTAAAATAAAGTTCCATAAGTTGAAGTTTTCTCCTTTTGCACACACTGAACATTCTCATTTTTCATATTTCCCAAGGTGCTATCCTAGGTAGGTTAAACACATTCAAGTGTCCTCAAGTCATCTATAATGTTCTAAATAGGTCAAGCATTTCCTCTCATTCTCAAGAACTAATCTCAAATTCTGAGAAATATCACTGCTTTCCTCTAATGATTAAGGAATTTAATAAATGTTGAATGGATTGAAAAATAAAATAGTTTCAATTTAAAAATCTTTCAAACTGTTCCAAGGTTAACAAAGAAAATGAAAGCCTTATTGAAGGATTTGCCTAGCTACCACAAATGGTCTCAACAGGAAGCTCCATAGTTAATGAAGAAAGATAATGAAGTATCAGTTATCCCAATACATCGCAATTTAGACACCAAAGAATTAATTTAGACACAATCTAATTAAAATCCATCTTGAAATTTTGGTAAGCTAAACAGCCACTTCAAGTAAAAAAAAATGCATGAGATCTAAAAGGATTAACAACTCAGAGATCTGGCTTACATAGCTCTTTCTTGAACCATTCTTTGTTTACTAGGTTATAAGCCTTGCACACTGCTCCCCTCTAATACCAAGACCTAACTAGGAGACTTGTTATTTGACAGATCAGATTGCCCATCAATCTAATTATCTATCATGATGTGACCAGTGTAGCTACCAATTTCTCAGAATGCCAAATGGTAAACTGACATATTGTTTTTATTTTACAATCTTGTATTTTGGTTCTGATTAATCTACTTGCCTCTTTGAGTCTTTGATTTTTTTTCTCTTTGAAAAGAAAATAAAACCTACCCAAAGGATCGAAGGACATGGCATATTTAAAACGTCTGTCTCTCAATATACTCTTTGCAAATTTCATTTCCCTTCTGTATATAATGAGCAAGGTATCTACATAATGTCTAGAACCCTGGGAGTGAGGCTTGCATAGGGTTGCATAGTCTTCCCCAGGACTTGTCCAGGGTTGCAAAGTCTTCCCCAGGACAATGCCTACTTGAATTGTGGGGGCAGGGCCATCCCGAGATCCCTCACCAGTAGAGCCACCAGTGTGCAACTGCAGCAGGGAAGAATCACAGGCCTGCAATATGTGAGAGCCAGCAAAACTGGCTTGTGGGATTGCTCAGAGCCTTGGAGGCCTGAATCCCACTCCAGAGTATGCAGAAGATGGCACAGGAAGTTGAAGATTATTCTCAAGCCTCAAGATTTAACGTTTGCCCTGTTGAGGTTTTTTGGGAAGTAGGAGGTAGGAGTTGGGTTTCAATTTAGTTGAAATGTGTTACCCCTTTCTTCTTTCCTGTTGCTCCCTTTTGGAATGAGAATATCTATCCTATGCCTATCCCACCATGTGATTTAATTTAACAGGGTCATAGCTGGAGAGGAATTTGCCTCTGGATGAATTGTACCTTGAATCTCATCTCCATATTTGATTTAGATAATATTTAAATGAGACTCTAAACTTAAGATTTTAAAATTGATGCTGGAATGAGTTAAAACTTTTACAGTTTTGGGGATGAAATGAATATATGTCACATACATGTATCTCACATACTGTAGCAGGACATAACATTTGGGGCATCAGGGGTAGAATGCTATAGTTTAAATGTGTGTCCCCAGCCAGGCATGGTGGCTCATGTCTGCAATCCTAGCACTTTAGGAAGCTGAGGCAAGAGGATCATTTGCATTCAGGAGAGACCAGTCTGAGCAAGAGTGAGACCCCTGTCTCTATTAAAATGGAAAAATTAACTGGGTGTTGTGGAGTGCGGTTGTAGTCCCAGCTATTCTAGCAGCTGAGGCAGGGGGACTGCTTGAACCCAGGCGTTTGAGATTAACGGAATGACAAAGGTCCACATGTGTTAAATATGAACTCAAAAGACTATTGATGTCTTTTGGTAAAGAAATTACACACATAAAATCTATGGTCAAAAAGATTTTTTCAAATTCCAGCTCTACTAGTTCTACTATTTACTATCTATGTGGCTGTGGGAAAGTTACAATATCTCTCTGCATTTCATTTTCCTCACAAAAAAAATAAAAATAATACTTTTCAGAAGATTCATATAAGGATTAGATAACTATAAAACTCTTTGGCAAACATAAGCCTCAATAAATCTCAGTGATAATAAGGGTGAAGATGATGACAGAAGAATTAAGAGCTGAGCACAGTGGCTGACACCTGTTGTAATGTCCCCTACTTGTAGGCTGAGGCATAGCATGGCTTGAAGCAAAGCATTGGGGACCAGCCCAGGCAACACAGCAAGATCCTGTCTTTTAAAAAAAAAAAAATTGTTTTTTTTAATTAGCCAGGGGGGCAGGCACAGAAGCAAGGGGTCACATGTGTAATCCCAGCACTTTGGGAGGCTGAGGTGGAAAATCACTTGAGGTCAAGAGTTTAGAGTAGCCGGGGCAGCATAGCAAGACCCTATCTCTACATGAAATTTAAAAATCAGCCAGGTGTGGTGGCATGTACCTATAATCCTAACTTCTCAGGAGACTGAGCCAAGAGGATTGCTTGAGCCCAAGACTTAGAGTGTACTATGACCATGCTACTACTCTCCAGTCTCAAACTGCAGTGAACTAGAAGAAACACTGAGAAAAGCACTGGCTTGAAGAATGGACAACTAAGTGGTAAAAGGCTGGTGAGTTTACTTGATGGATAATAGATGAATACCAATAAAACATGGCTAGAAAGAGAATCCAGGCTGGATTTTTAAATGGATTTTTTAAATGGATTTTTAAAAAGTATGATAAAATGTACATTAGATAAAATTTACCATTTTAATTATTTTTAAAGGTACAGTTCTATAGCATTAAGTATATTTACACTATTGTGCAACTATCCCCACTGTTTACCACTTGAAATTCTGTACCCATTAAACACTAACCCCCATTCCTCTTTCCCTCAGCCCCTAGCAATCACCCTGTCTTTTTGTTCTTAAGAATCTAACTACTTTCAGTACTTCACTAAGTGAAGGTCTATGTTACATAAGTGGAACCATGTATTTGTCCTTTTAGGACTAGCTTATTTAATTTAGCATAATGTCCAAGGTTCTATGTGATCGCATGTGTAAGAATTTCCCTCCTTAAGGTTATAATATTCTATTGTACGTATATATTATGTGTATCCATCTGTCCACTGATAAAACACTTGGGTTGCTTCCAGCTTTTGCCTAATGTGAGTAATGTGCTATGAACCTAGGTGTACAACATGTGTAGGAGTCCCTGATTTCACTTCTTATTGGCATATACTCAAGAGCTGAATTGCCGGGTCATATGGTAATTCTATGGTTAATTTTTTGAAGAATGGCTTTATCATTTTCCACATTGGTTGTACCATATTACATTCTCACAATCAATGCACAAGGGTGCTAATTTCTCCACATCCTTGCTAACATTTTTTTTAATTGATATCCATATCAATGGGTGTGAAATACTATCTCATTGTGGTTTTGATTTGTATTTCTCTGATGAGTAGTGATGCTAAGTATCTTTTCATGTGTTTACTGAACATCTGTGCAACTTCTCTGGTGAAATGCCTGTTCTAGTACCTTACCCATTTTAAAATCCGGTTATTTGGGTTTTTTGTTATTTTTGAGCTGCAGTGCTCTATATATTGTATTTATCAACTTATCAGATTTACTATTTCCGCCCATTTGGTGGGTTGCTTTTTTTTTTTTTTTGAGACAAGAGTTTCAGTTTGTTGCCCTCAGTAGAGTGCTATGGTGTCACAGCTCACAGCAACCTCCAGCTCTTGGGCTAAGGTGATTCTCTTGCTTCAGCCTCCTGAGTAGCTGGGACTACAGGCGCCTGCCACAATGCCCAGCTATTTTTTTGTTGCAGTTTGGCCAGGGCTGGGTTCAAACCTGCCATCCTAGGCATATGGGGCCGGCACCCTACTCACTGAGCCACAGGTGCTGTGCCCCCATGGGCTGTTTTTATTCTGTTGATAGTGTCTTTTGATGCACTAAAATTTTATTTATTTATTTATTTTTGCAGAGATGCAGTCTCACTTTATGGCACTCTTCATAGAGTGCCATGGAGTCACATAGCTCACAGCAACTTCTAACTTCTGGGCTTAGGCGATTCTCCTGCCTCAGCCTCCCAAGTAGCTGGGAGTACAGGCGCCTACCACAACACTTGGCTATTTTTTGGTTGCAGTTTGGGCTGGGCCAGGTTTGAAACCTTCACCCTCGGTATATGGGGCCAGGACCCTACTCACTGAGCCACAGGCACCGCCTTGAAATTTTGATAGAGTCCAACTCATTTATTTTTTATTCCATTGCCTATGATTTTTGGTGTCATATTCATGGAAGCACGATCAAATCCATATTAAAGAAATCACTATCAAATCCCTATGTCATGAAGCTTTCCATTTATGATTTCCTCTAGTTTTTTTTTATAGTTTTAGCTCTTGCATTTATGTATTTGATGTTTTAATTTTTTTTTTGAGAGACTCTTACTATGTTGCCCTCAGTAGAGTGCTGTACTGTCATAGCTCACAGCAACCTCAAACTCTTGGGCTTAAGTGATTCTCTTGCCTCAGCCTCCCAAGTAGCTAGGACTATAGGCACCCACCACAATGCCTGGCTATTTTTTGCTGCAATTGTTTAGCTGGCCCAGGCCGGGTTTGAACCCACCACCCTTGGTGTATATGGCTGGCACCATAACCACTGTGCTATGGGTGCTGAGCCTGTTTTAATTTTTATATATGAAGAAAGGCAAGGATCCAAGCCATAAATATGAGATTTCTTTGTAAAGACTGGAGTCTTTTAAAAAAAAATTTTAGCAATGTTTTATAGTTTTCGGTATACAAGTCTGTAACTGCATTCTAAAATTTCACTCATTTTGATGCGATTAAAAAATGTACTTTTCCTTTTGAATAGCTCATTGTTAATATAGAGAAAAACAACTAATTTTTGTGTTGATATTGTATCCTGTAATTACTAAATTTATTAGTTCTAACAAGTGCTTTGGCATGTGTGTTCTTAGGAATGTGTCCCTTTTACTAGCCTATCCAATTTGATGGCTACAGTTGTTCATAGTACCATTTTATTATTTTTTATAATTTCTATAAAATTGGTAGTAATGATCTTACTGCCATTTCTGATTTTAGTCATCTTAGTTGTTGTTCTTTTTTCTTAATCTAGCTAAAGTTTTGCCAATTTCCTTGATCTTTTCAAGGAACCAACACTTGGTTTTGCTGGTCTTCTCTATTGTTTTTCTATTCTTATTTTATTTATATTTGCTCCAATCTTTATTATTTTCTTCCTTCTGCTAGTTTTGGGGTTAATTTGTTGCTCTTTCACTAGTTCCTTCAGGCATAAATTTAGATTATTGATATGAAATCTTCCTCCTTTTTTAATGTATTTACAGCTATACATTTCTCTGTTAGTTGCTTTCACTGTATCCCAGAAGTTTTAGTATGTTGCATTTACATATTCACTTCTCTCAAGATGTTTTCTAATTTCCCTTGTGATTTCTCTTTGACCCACTGGTTGTTCAAAAGGGTATTATTTAATCTAGGAACTCTTGATTTCCTTTTTGTAATTTCTAGTTTCATCATATTGTGACTAAAAGAGAAACTCTGCATGATTTCAATCTTTTTCAATTCATTATAACTTTTAATGGTCTAATAAATGTCCTATCCTGAAGAACATTCCATCAGCCCTTGAGAAGAATGTATATTCTGCTGCTGTTCACTGGAGTGTTTATGTTAAGTTCAATTGGTCTACATTGTTTTAAGTCCTCTGTTTTCTTAGTGACCTTTTGTCAGGTTGCTCTATCCATTAATCAAAGTGTTGAAAGTACAATACTGAATTGTTCTACTACTGTCATACAGCTGTATATTGCTCCCTTCAGTATTTTGTTTGCTTCTTATGCTTTGGAGCTCTAATTTATAGTACACAATTTTATATCTTGTCAATATATTGGCCTTTTTACCATCCTATAATGTCCCTTTCTTGTCTCTTGCAAGTTTTTCACTTAAAGTTTGTTTTGTCTGACATATATAACAGCTCTTTTGGTTACAAATTTGCATGGCATCTTTCCTCAGACTTTCACTTCAAACTACACATGTTCTTAGATTTAAAACCTCTTATAGAAGGAATACAGTTGGAGCTTTTATTTTTTAAAATCCATTTTGCCAATCTATGTCTTTTGAATGGGGAGTGTAATCCATTAATATTTAAAGTAATTACAAATAAGTACTCATTTTTGTCACTTTGCTGTTTGTTTTCTGCTGTTTTAATGCTTTTAAAGAATCCTTTCTTTCTTACATGACTGCCTTCCTTTATATTTAGTTGATTTTTGTAATAATCCATTTTTATATCCTTCCCATTTCTTGTGCATATTTTCCAGATATACTTTGTGGTTACTATAAGAATTACATATATAATCCTAAAGTTAATGACTATCTTAAATTGATACCAACTTAACATTAAACCTCATACAAAAACGGCACTAATTTATAATGTCATCTCACTTTGTTATTGAAGTCACAAATTAAGTTGTTAAATGTGTATCAATATAGATTAATAATTATTTTGTATGTATCTGTCTTTTAAATCTTGTAAAAAAGTGGAGTTATAAACCAAAATTACAACATTAGATTTTATATTTGTCTATATAGTTACCTTTGTCAGAGAACTTTATATTTTTATATGACTTTACATTACTATCCAGCATCCTTTCATTTCAACTTGAAGGATGCCCTTTAGTATTTCATGAAGAGGAAATCACTTAGTAACAGACTTTCTCTACTTTTGTTTGTCTGGGAGTATCTTAATTTTTCCCCTCTTCCCTTGATCCTTATTTGAGATCAGGGTCTCATTTTGTCACCTGGGCTACAGTGCAGCAGTGTCATTATAGCTCACTGCAACCTCAAACTCTTAGCCTCCAGTGATCCTCCTGCCTCAGCCTCCTGAGTAGGTAGGACTACAAGTATGTGCCACCATGTTCAGCTAATTAAAAACTTTTTTTTTTGAGGAGACAAGGTATTGCTCTTTTGCCAAGGTTGGTCTTGAAATTCTGGCCTCATGTGATCCTCCTATCTTGGCCATCATACCTGGCCTCTCCCTCATTTTTGAAGGACAGTTTTGGTGGAGACAGAGTTTTATTTTATGCTTATATTTAGTTTTTATTTAAAATTTTTTATATTGATACATAATAGTGTTTCAGGGTACATGTGACATTTTGGTTTGTTCATATGTGTAATGATCAGATTGGGGTAATTTGGCTACTTATCTTTATGTTGGGAACATTTAAATGTTTATATTCTAGCTTTTCTGAAATATACACGCTACTGAACTGTCAAACATTAGATCTTATTTTTTGTATTCAACTGTATTTTTTGTACCATTAATCAATCTCTTTCCATTCCCATCTCTTCCCCTACTGTTCCCGTCCTCTGGTAACTACCAAGATAAGATACTTTCTATCTTCATGAAATCTCCTTCTTCAGATCTCACATGTGACTGAGAACATGTTGTATTTGTCTGTCTATGACTGGCTTATTTAACATAATTAGCTCTGTTCCATCTATGTTGCTACAAATGTTAAGATGTTATTCTTTTTAATGACTAAGTATTATTCCATTATATATATTCCCCATGTTTTTTTATCTGTAATATGTGTCTACTGATGGGACTCTTAGGTTGATTCTGTATTTTGTTTATTGTGAATAGTGCTAGAATAAATATGAGAGTGCAGATATTTCTTCACTTAATATATTGATTTCCTTTCCTTTGAATATATACTCAGTAATGGGATTGCTGAAACATATAGCAGCTCTAATTTTAGTTTTTGAAGGAACTCTCCTATACTATAGTAACTTAGCTATACTAAGTTACATTCCCACCAACACTGCATAAGCATTCCTCATTTTCTACATCTTTACCAGCATCATTATTTTTTGACTTTTTGACCATTTTCACTGAGGTGAAAGGATATCTTATTGAGATTTTTATTTACATTTCTCTGATGATGAGTGATGTTAAATATTTTGCATAGATTTGTTGGTCATTTGCATATCTTCTTTTGAGAAATGTCTAGTCAGATCTTTTGCCCACTTTTAACTGTATTATTTGGGTTTTTCTTTTTTTGTGTGTTATTTAGTTGTTTGAGTTCCTTATATATTATGGTCATTAATCCTTTGTCAGATGGTTTACAAATATTTTCTACAATTCAATCAGTTGTTTGCTCACTATGTTGATTGTTTCCTCCACTATACAGAAGATTTTTACCTTTGACAGTCCCATTTATCTATTTTTGCTTTTATCACCTGTGTTTCTGAGGTATTACACAAAATTCACTGCCCAGACCAATGCCCCAAACATTTCTCCCATGTTTTCTTCTAGTAGTTTCAGTTTCATATCTTACAGTTTCATATCTTATATTTAAGTCTTTAATCCATTTGATTTAATTTTTGTGTATGACTAAAGATAGAGGCCTAGTTTCATTCTTCTGCTTATGGTCATTCAGTTTTCCTAGCACTATTTATTAAAGAGACAGTCCTTTTATCAGTTAGTGTTCTTGGCGCCTTTGTCAAAAATGAGTTGGCTGTAAATGCATGGATTTCTGGGTTCTCTATTTTCTTCCATTGGTCTATGTGCCCTTTTTTATACCAGTACCATGCTGTTTTGGTTACTATTGCTTTGTTGTATATTTTGAAGTCAGGTAGCATAATGCCTCCAGATTTGTTCTTTTTGCTCAGGATAGCTTTGGCTATTTGGATCTTTTGTGGTTCCATATAAATTTGGGGACTTTTCTATTTCTATGAAGAATATCATTGGTGTTCTGATAAAGATTGTATTGAATCTGTAGTAGCATTGACTTTTTTTTTGTAGTTGAGATTTTATTGGTTGTATTAAGCCTTAGTACAGACATTTCAATTTGTTCACAATTCTTAACATACATACCCCAAATCTAAAAAGCCATTTATTGTAATTCTTTTTTAAACAGTCATTCCACTGACTTTCCAGATTATAATTTGAAGGCAAATTTTCCTTAAGAGGATATCAAGTAGCAGTATCTTCAGATGTTGATAAGCTGTTACTTAAGTCCCACCAATTCATAATTTATTACCATATATACTACAATTTTCAGTCCTTTATAGCACAGTAACAAAGTTATTGGAAAAACAGGGCTACTACACCAAAGATGTTACCAAATGTACACAATTCTGACAGGGAGAGCCATGATCATGGAATGGTTTTCTTTAGGAAACAATTCTAATTAAAAACATGGGAATAGAAGTAATTTAAAATGTTCAAGACAATAAATTCCAGACTGGGACTCTATATTGCCATTTAGAATATTCTGTATTATTAGATATAAAAACTAACTCCCCATCTATGGAATGTTAAGCTCATACTCAAGACAGTCAAAGTCTCCCATAATTCAACATCTTACACTGCATCTCAGTGGTGGGCCAGGCATGCCGAGAGCCTTTGCAAAGCTGTGCTGCCTGGCCACTGCCCGAGCTGCTAAGACCAGCGGCTGGGTGGTGGGAGAACTGGATGGAATTCAGCATTGATAATTCAACAATATTAATTCTAAGGGCTGGGTGTGATGGCTCACACCTGTAATCCTAGCACTCTGGGAGGCCTAGATGTGTGAACTGCTTGAGCTCCTTGAGTTCCAGACCAGCCTGAACAAAAGTGAGAACCCATCTCCACTAAATACTAAACCCATCTCCAGAAAAACTGAGGCAAGAGAATGGCTTGAGCCCAAGTTGAAGGTTTCTGTGAAGTATGATGCCACAGTACGCTACTCAGGGCGACAGCTTTGTCTCAAAAAAAAAATTAATTCTTCAATCCATAAGAACGGAATATCTTTCCATTTGTGTGTATGTCTTCAATTTCTTTCATCAGTGTTTTCCTTGATCTTTCACTTCTTTTATTAAATTCCCAGGTACTTTACATTTTTTGGTAGCATTGTAAATGGGATTTTTTTCTGGAGACAGTCTCACTATGTCACCCTCATAGTAGAGTGCTATGGCGTCACAGCTCACAGCAACCTCAAACCCTTGGGCTTAAGCAATTTTCTTGCCTCAGCCTCCCCAGTAGCTGAGACTACAGGTACTTGCCACAATGCCTTGCTATTTTTGTTGCTGTTGTTGCAGATGTCATTTTTTTTTTTTTTACCTGGCCTGGGCAGGGTTTGAACCCGCCAGCCTTGCTATATGTGGCTGGCACCCTACCTACTGAGCTATGGATGCTTCTAGATTCTTTTCTTGATTTCTTTTTCAGATTATTTATTGTTGGTGTCTATCAATGCTCTCAATTTTTATACACTGATTTTCGTATTCTGCAACTTTACTGAATTCATTTATAGTTTTAACAGTTTTTTTTTTTTTTTTCCTGGAGGAGTCTGTAAAGATACAGAATTCTTGGTCAAGTCCCCCTACCCCACCAGTAATTAAAATATATCATCTCATTGCCTCTGGCCTATCAGACTTCTGCAAAGAAATCTACTGATAGTCCTTTTGGGGACAGCACATGACAACTTACCTTTTTCTTACTGCTTTTTAGAGTCTTTGTCTTTTTTTTTTTCCTTTTTTTTTTACTTTGAGACCCAGTCTCATCCTGTTGCCCCAGGCTACAGTTTTGTTTTTTGACAACTGTACTACTATAATATGTCCCGGTAGGTCTCTTTGGGTTTCTCATATTTGAAGTTCATTTAGCTATATGAATTTGAATATCCATGTTGTTCCCCAATTGGGAAGTTTCCAGTCAATATTTTTTCAAATAATCTGACCTTTTCTCTTTCTTTTCTCCATCTGAGACTCTCATAATGCACATACTGTTCCATTTGATGGCATGCCTAAAATCTCTTAGGTTCTCTTTTCTTCATTCTCTTTTCTGTTAGCTTCTCAGATTTCATATTTTCAAATTACTTGTCTTTAAGTTCACTGATTCTTTCTTCTATGTGAGTTGCTGCTGAACCCCTCTTCCTGCTACCACCACCTATAAGCTTATTTCCATTTGTGGTTATTTTTTTCTCTTACTCTCTTACTTTCTGAGAGGAATAGGTGGTTCTTAAGTTATTCACAGTCAATTCTTTAACCTATGACTGAACCTTCAGAGGTCAAATGACTGGCTTTCTTTTCTTCCTCTTATTCACTGTTCTTTTGTCCTTTAACATTATATTTTGAGCATCTAACTATGTATATGCTAGGTAGTGGGATCATAATAGTCCCCAAGACAAGGCCCCAGTCCTCACAGAAGCTTACATTTTTATTCAGGAGACAAATTATTTAGGACAGTCAGGAAGATCGTCTTTGAGGTGGTAGCTGAGTAGAAACCTGAAAGCAATAAGGAAGAAAAGAAACTGGAAATATCCAAAGGAGAACAATCCAGGAAAATGGGGTAGTAAATGCAAAGGTCCTGAGACCCAGGCATTTATTTGAGAAACAGCAATAAACCCATGTGGTAAGAAGGCTGTGAGGAAATGGAGTGGTAGAGGAAGAAGATGGAATGTCTGGCAAAGGCCAGGGCCCAGTGCTAGTAGGACATAGTAGGGCCTTGGCTTAGAAAATAGAAATCACTAGTCAAACTTTTTGGCTACATGGTTTATATTGTCTTTACTTCTTTATTCCCCATTTCTCTACTGCAGTCTTCCCTCTCCAGTCCACTTAACTGTCCTCAAGAATGTAAATGACCTCCATATAGCCAAACGCAATGTCTATGCATTTGTCATCTTACTACATTTCTTGGATATTTAGTATTGCTAACTACTGCATCTTTCTTGAAATTTTTTTCGAACGATTTTATAATATCATTTTCTTTTTCTCTAATTTGTTTCCTACCTCTTAAAACACTTTATATTAGTCTCCTTAATGGTTCCCATTCTCTATGTCTATTCTTTAAAATATTGGTATTCTTCAAGTTTCTCTTCCCATGCCTCTTAACTGCTTAATCTATGTTCTGAATCTCTAGGGGTCAACTGCTTAGCTTTCTTCCCTTTCCCCTCCCCCACTTCAATCCTTCAACTATTCTTTCAACCTATATATTCTAACTGGGAAATGTTATCCACACATAAGGCTATAATAAACTTCATTATTATAATCTCAGTAATCTCAAATTCAGACCTCTTTCTAGGATTCCAGATCCATTATTTACCACCATCCATAGTACATTTTCACTTGTATGCCCCACAGATAACTAAAATATTAATTGAAACTTAATTACACATCTTATTTCCCCATCCCCAAATCTGACTCTTCTTATCCATCCTTGGTTTCAGTCACTAGCACCCATCATCAATCCAGTCATCTATTCTAGATACTGGGTATCATCTTAGAATCTATTCTATCATCCTCATATGTGGCCTGCATTCAGGTACCATCTGTTTTCCATTTTATATCTCCTAAATAAACCTTAGATCTCTTCCCCAATTCACCCCTCATTTTCATTGCTCAAAATGATTGCCATTCACTTTTTAAACACTGGGATATGGTAATATATGCATATATTTAATATATATATATGTACATTTTGTGGATCAATTACATAATGTGTTAATACAAACATTACAATGCATAAAGTACAATTGGATTATTACTACATTTTTGCTCTTAGGACACTGCTTAGCATGAAACAGGTTCTTAGTATACATTTATTTATTGAGCTGAATTTTACATTGTTCTGTATCCTATCTATCTCTATCCCTCTATCCTGTTGTCAGGCAGACTTTCCTTAAGCACATTTCCATCAGTAATTTTTGACTGAATAAGAATATAGTGTACACTACTAAATCGTACTCATCATGATCAGCCCATAAATCCACTTCTATAGTTTCTTTTTCTACAATGCTCTTGTCATTCTTTTTTTGAGAAAGAACCTCAAGCTGTTGCCCTGGGTAGAGGGCCATGGCATTATAGCTCACAGTAACCTCCAACTCTTGGGCTCAAGCAAACCTCTTGCCTCAGTTTTTCCATTTTTAGTAGAGATGGGGGTCTCACTCTTGCTCAGGCTTGGTCTCAAACTCATCAGCTCAAGCAATCCACCTGCCTCAAACTGTCAGAGTGCTAGGATTACAGGTGTGAGCCCCTGATCATTCTTTTTGAAGTGACAGGATCACTTCATGGTACATACAATATACTCCATGTTCATTCACTTCTGAGTTTCTTATATAGTGCTCCCCTGCTTGCAGGACCCTTTCCCCCCAGTTTATTAAATTCTTCCTAATCCCAAGCATTGACTCATATGGAGCTCATGTCTTGATCCTCACAGACTGAGTTAGGTACCTCTTGTCCATGTTCATATATTGTCCTGCACTGCACAGTGACTAAGAAGTACTTAATCAGATCTTGAAACTGATCTTTTCTTTTTTAATTCTATGATAAAATATTATTATTTATTTGAACTTTTAGAAGTTCCTTAAAGGTATAAATGATGTTTTATTTATTTCAGTGTTCTCAAAACTTCACCAAGAGCCCAGTACATAGTAGACACTCAATTAATCTTTCTTAAATAAATCAGAATCTTTTAAATTTAATTCTTATACATAAGAAAAAATATAGAGCATACATTATTTTCTTCATGCATTCTTGAGTACCTAACAAACATCAACTTTGAAAAAATAAATATTAAAAAAAATTTCCCTTTCCCTTTTCCTTCTTGGAATATACACTTAATATCAACAAATGCTTCTTCCATGGCAGGAAAGGAGTTAAATAATCAGCATCTTCAGTTGCTTACCATTGACCAGTACAACAAGAGTAGGAGTTAAGAGGAATTCCTATTACCATCATGTTCTAAGAATATCTCAAGACTTCCTAACTTTCCTAGAACAAATATAGATAGGGTTTTCAAAGTTTCTCTATGAACTTAATGACAAAATAAAGATTAAAGCTGGGAGTTTAGTTTTTTACTGAAGTGATTATGTTATAAACCTGAACTGGAAAAAAATCTAAATTCTAAACTTCTATTTAATAATTTTAGAAAGTCCTCTGTCATATTATAACCTCTTGCTCCTATCCACCCCCATGAAGACTTACAGTCCATAAGTCTATTTATATGTACAATGGAGTATTCTTTTGGTAAATTAAGAGGAGACTCACAAAGAATAATGATGGTTTTTGAGGAAAAACAGGGAGATATGCATGACAGCTGGCTGTATAGATTCATCAACTAGAAAGAAGGAAGTTTTGCACAGCTCCTATGTTTATGGAAGAAACTTCATGGTTAGCATATTTCTCAGACTTCAGAATTCCATAGGCTAGTAAAAAGAAAAAAATTTTTAAATGGGAAATCAGTGAATAGCCCCTACTTTTTTCCTCTATAGGAAAAATTTAACATAGACTGTTATCTTTAGAAAGGTCTACTTGCAAGATGTGCCCTTGCTTGGCAGCAGGACCTTGGCTTTTGAAAACCAACTCATGCCATAAACCTGAACTAGAAAAAAAAAGTAATAAGGTTGTGACTGCTGTTCCAGCTTTCTTAGACCACATAATAAGCACCTTTCTTTCTGATAGTATGGAATTATGGTTGACAAAGGGTGTCTATGTGATTGGCCCTCAATTTTAAAAAAATCCTAAATTATAAATCTCAAATGGAGTTCCCTATCCTGTGCAGATGCGAATGAAGTTTTGAAGCTGGAGAAACGGTACACAGGAAGACTGAGTATGGATTCCTTTACACTCTTCCTGATGTCTATGTCCATTAATAATGTGACTATGTACCTTTATTGTGTAGCCATAATAAATCTTAGCTATGAGTATTACTGTATGCTGAGTCCTATGAGTTCTTCTGGAGAATACCAGGATGTGTGGGTGGAACTGAGGACCTCTGAAACAATACTAGGTAATATTAAATAAGGATGCAAATAACCCTAGCATAATCAATTCACAAAAGTGTATGTTAATAAAATTATGCCCTTTGATCATATGGAAACATGGAACATAGTAGAATAGAAGGCAGAATTTTAAATGGAATAAATTTAGTATTATGAGAAATTTATTACATTAGCTTTATTTTTATCCTTTTGCTGCAGATCAGTGAAAACCTCATCATGGACCATTAACAGAAATGTGCTTAGGAACTACTAGGTTAAGTAATTTTTGCCTGGATATACCTTTCCTCCAATTTACTTTCTTCAGAAGCTAAAAGTACTAAAAGAAATGTTATATGTACAGGGATAATTTTAGTCAGTCACTAAAGATGCTACTGAAATGGTCTATTTTTAACTGTCATAAAGAGCAGAAGACTATTATAAATTAATTAAAAAGACAACAAATAAAAATATCAAATTTCATCCATTAACATCCCTATTTTAGTATTTACAATTCTTCAAGCCAGTTTCTAAGAATATAACATTTTCAGTGGTAAAAGTCCCTAAAATTCATCCATTAACATCCCTGTTTTAGTATTTAGTATTTAGTATTAATTATTTAGTATTTAGTATTAATAATTAATTTCATCCATTAACATCCCTGTTTTAGTATTTACAATTCTTCAAGCCAGTTTCTAAGAATATAACATTTTCAGTGGTAAAAGTCCCTAAAATTCCATTTACCAGGATAAAGAATAACTTTGAAACCACTGAACCACACACCTTTTGCTGTAGTTCTTTCACTGCAGAATCTCTATCCATGCATGCCTGTCGGAAGGCTTCGTATGCTTTATTGAGTTGCTCACCGATGTTTTTATCCATTCCTCTTCGTCCTGTAGCATTACTATAAAGGATGGAGTAAATAACAGGTCTGGAAAATAATCGGAACAATTTAGGTAGTTATTAAGTTAAATAAATCTCATTTTAAAAATGCACCCTAAAGACAGCTGTGTAAGATTTATCACAAACATTACAGCACCAAGTATTATAAAAGTTTATCACAGGGCCAGGCATAGTGGCTCAGGCCTGTAATCTAGTACTCTGGGAAGCCAAAGCAGAAGCATTGCTTGAGCTCAGTTCAAGACCAGCCTGAACAAGAGACCCTGTCTCAAAAAAGAAAAGAAAAATTGATGCACTGTAATGGTGTGTGCCTGCAGTCCCAGCTATTCTCAGGAGACTGAGTCGGGAGGATCACTTGAGCTCAGGAGTTTGAGGTTGCAGTGAGCTGTGATGACATCAATGTACTCTAGCCAGGGTGACAGAGTCAGACTCCCCTCCTCCCTCCCCCAAAAAGGTTTATTATAAAGGCATAAAACGTTCATGTAAAACCCTGACTAGAAACATTATGATACCTTAGCTTCTATAATTTTAAAATATTCTTTACTAATGTACAAGGAGAAAGTAGGCTCCTGTTCAAAAACATGGTACTTTGAGAATAGTAATCTATAAATGTTACCTAAAAATGGAGAAATATAAAAGGCCATTTTATTATTAATATTTCATTACAGAACAGGATTGGTGATATAGGAAGGAATTTCTTTTTACTAAATAGATTCTCACTTCTCCTTAAACAAGGTAAGTTCTTGCTACAGTGAAATTAGAACAAAATTAAATGGATAATAAACATTTGTGGATGGAGTTCGCACTGCTGTTATCACAGAGCAATTAAAATGTGTGAAAATGCTCTTCTTTTAGCACAAAATCTAAGGAGAGCTGCTAGTAGAGTGTACATTAAAAAAGAAAAATCACATCCTTTCAGTCCTACCTCCACTACCGATAAGTGTTCCAACTTCCCTGCTGTTTCTGAATACAGGTCATTTGCCCAGTGTAGGTAATCTGATTTTCTCATCTCAGTTTGCAAAACATCTCCAATAACATTCCTTGGCCCTAAGCAGATGGTTAACTAATGACTCTGATTCTTTGTGTCCAGCTGTAAACACTGTAACACAAGACCTTTTTCTTAATCCTCTAAAAGCTAAAGAACAAAGTTCTCTGTTATTTACAGGAGTATCAAGTTATTTCATTTTTCTGGAAATCTTTCATAGTAACAGCCTCTAATCTGTCATAGCCTCTTTCATTTGATCTTTGGCCACACACGTGTTGTGTATGTGTGTATGTGTGTGTGTTTTTAACATTTTTAGCATATTCAATTGAGATATAATTCATACAACATAATATCCACTAATTTTAAAGTATACACTTAAGCACTTTTTTAGAATATTTATTATGTCATGCAACTATCACTATTACCTAATTCTTGAACATTTTTATCCCCCTACAAAACTCTGTACCTATTAAAAGTAAATTTTAATTCTCCTCTTCCTCCATCTCCTGGCAACCACTAATCTATTTTCTGTCTCTATGGATTTGCATATTTTTAACATTTCACATAAAAGGAATCATACAGTATATGGTTTTTGTGTCTGGCTTCTTTCATACAGCATAACTTTTGAGGTTCATCCCTGTTGTAGCATGTACCTGTACTCCCTTTTTATGGCTGAGTAATATTCCATTGTATGGATATATAACATATTGTTTACCCATTCCTCAGTGGATAGATGTTGGAGTTGTTTTTAATTTTTGGCTATTATGAATAAAGCTACTGTGAACATTTGTATACATATTTTTGGGTGAGCATATGTTTTCAATTCTCTCAGATACATGCCTAAAAATGGAACTGCTGAGTCAGATGGCAATTCTATGTATGTATAACTTTTTTTTTTGAGACGGAGCCTCAAGCTATCCCCCTAGATAGAGTGCCATGGCATCATGCTCACAGCAACCTCCAAATCCTGGGCTCTAGCGAGTCTCCTGCCTCCGCCTCCCAAGTAGCTGGGACCACAGGTGCCTGCCACAACGCCTGGCCATTTTTTTTTGGTTGCAGCCATCATTGTTGTTTGGCGGGCCCGGGCTGGGGATTCAAACCCGCCACCTTAGGTGTATGTGGCTGGCACCTTAGCCGCTTGAGCCACAGGCACAGAGCCTGCATAACTCTTTTGATGAATTACCAAACTGTTTCCACAGAACCTGTGCCATTTTACATTTCCACCACCAATGCATAGGGTTCCAATTTCTCCTCATCCTAGCCAACATGTTTTACAGTCCATTTTTTAAATTAAGCCATCCCAGTGAATGTGACATAAGTAGTACTCTATCATGATTTGCTTTGCATTCTCCTAATGACTAATGATGTCAAGCATCCTTCCCTATGTGCTTTTTGGGTATTTATATGTCTCTGGAGAGATGTCTATTCAAATTGTTTGTTGGCTTTTTAAATTGGGTTGTCTTGCTAAGTTGTAAGAGTTTTTTGTATTTTTCTAGAAACTAAGCTCTTCTCAGCTACATGATTTAAAATTATTTGCTCTCATTCTGTAGTGAAATTACATTTGTTTTTTCACTTTCTTGTGTTCTTTAATATACAATGTTTTAAAATTTGATGAAATCCAGTATACCAATCTTTTCCTTTTGTTGCTTGAGCTTTTGGTGCCATATCTAAGAAACTGTTGCCTAAAGGCCATGCCATTCCTTCTCAGAATTTTATAATTTTAGCATTTACATTTAGGTCTTTGATTCATATTGAGTTAATTTTGAATATGTTAAAAGGTAGGGATCCAGATTCATTCTTTGGCATGAGTCTATCCAATTGCCCAGGGACCTGTTTGTTGAAAGGGCTCTTCTTTTCCTATTGAATGGCCCTGGAACCCTAACCAAAAATCAACTGACCATAAATTACAATGCTCTTTTAAATATCCATATACAAGTAATTTAATCCCAGCAGCCAAGGTCTCTTGTTTTAAGATACTAAATACCCCCCCAAAGTCATTTATCAAACTTAACATAAACAATTCCCAGTTTTATTATGAGCATTATAATTACTTTATGAAGAACTAAAAAAATAGTAATTCTTTATGTATCCCACTTAGGAAGTTAGTTTCGACTGCTACCAATAGATGAAAAATATGAAATCCTATAGGAGTAATTAATGTTGCTAGAATCTCTGCCTAACCATAGACACTGTGGAAACATAAGCAATTAGTATAAATATGAACTGTCACTTAGAGTACTTTATTTATTTAGATACCGTCTCATTCAAAAAGTATTTAAAGCCACTTACAAAAAATATGAGATTAAAAATAAGTAAAGGTGAGAAGAAAAATATGTGTAGGTGGTCACAGAGACTATTTATATTGTAATATATTAATGCAGAAATTAGAGGCATTAGTAGCTAAGTGACCAAATTATCTATCACTGCCTTAAAAAGCTGCATGTCATGACAAATTATTGATGTAAACCATGCCTGTAATTTTAAAATGTGGGACAAATAAGAGCCTTGAATTGGGACTCCATCTAGTTTCTTGCTTTGTTTTATCACTGATTAAACTTTAGGTAAGCACCACTAAATCTTCTGGAACCAATTATCTTCCCTCCAAGATAAAAAAAATGTTTGCACTTAATTTCTAGGAAACTTCCTTGCTCTATAGTTCTTGAGTATGAGTTAAAAATGCGTATCTTTGCCATCAAAAGGTACATTCTTGTTTTTAAAAATGCAAAAATAGTTTCATCATATGCAAGCATGGATGCATCCTATTGCCTGAAATTCGAATGTATGCTGAAAGTTCCAGGTTGATACAAAAATCAGTAAATGAAACATTTAATTCCTATCTCAAAATCAAGAAGAGAATTGGGTATTAGAGCAGCAACAATGACTGGAGAAAAAGGAAATTAAATTAAGACAAATAATTGAACAGATTTAAAATATTAACACCCTGAACTTTAAAGCCACTTGTTCCTTCTTTTCTTTAGCATTTGTCAAGTGTAAAATTAATTTAAAAGACACCCAATTTCAATTACATTTTGGTATACCTTCTGCAAAATTTGCCAGACTCCAGTGGAGTGCTTTATATTTATAGTAAACATGCTCAAACTTAACTCTCATGGCCAGTTTGATTCCCCAAAGCCGAGAGTTTCAAGCTATAGTAATTCTGGCTTTGGAAACACTCTTCCAGTTAGGGTTTCATTTTATTTTTAGATTTTGTTTGCTGGTTTCTTTCAACTTGAAGAAAACATCCTGAAACCCCAGAATGTAGCAGGACTAGCTAAATGCAGATCACTCTCTTCCTTTCCCTCTAGTCTTTCTGAAGCCTGGGTACTCCCTCCTCCGCCCACCTGGTCCCTCTGACAGTAATTCCTTTTTTCCTACCCAGACTGGGTGGTTTAGATGAGAAGGCAGAATGGGAAGCCAGCAGGTTTTTGTCCCACCTCTCTAGTCCAGTCAGTGCCTGCTATGTGCCTGTCCAGAAGGAAGCACCAAGAAAATCCCTGGGCAGCAGGCTGCCTCCTCTTTCATTGCTCCCTTGGTTCACTAACAAAACTATCCTGAGGTAGGAGAGGCAGGATCAGCAAGGGAGATGATTTCCCAGTCCCAACAAAGGTTTGTCGACTGCTACACATATAAAATATATCCCATTACTATTCAATTCAATTAGAAAAAAAAATTGCTTGCTTACTACACGTAAGATGAAGCAAGGGATTCAGAGGTAATACTGAAAACTTAAAGTGAATTCTTTTTTTTACAAGTATTTTCACCAATTTTTCATTTCCTGTTACGTATTCCTGTTAATATTTGACCCTCACAGTTCAGAAGCCATTACAATTTACCTACAGCTACACAGCTGTTACAAACTAGACTCAATGTTTAAAATTCTTAGTTTAAGGATGATTAATTAAAGTCAGTTGCAAAGTATTCTACCAGGGTGCCAAGGCCAATATACTCATTCAGTAAAATTTATACTGAATATCATATTCAGTGGGCACCACTAATGCAATGACAACAAAATAGACTGAAACCTATCCTCATGAAGCTACCATTAACTGTAATTTGAAGCATAAACTAGATGAGCACCCTAGGATATCCAAAAGGCTATAGTTTGGAGAAGAAATCAGCCACCCTATTTATGAAGTTTAGGAAAGCTTTGGTAGGTAGGTGGTGGGTTTTCTTTTTTTTTTTAGGAGGTATTTGAAGTATGGGAAGGAATGATCTCACCCATTCCTTTTATTTATCAAGTAGCAGCCATCCTTTCTGAAACAGGTTTCCCACTGCAATGAATATGTTTTTAATGTTAGATAATATCCATTCTTCATTAAAACAGGCCAGAATTATATTCAGTTTTTATCCATTGTTCAGTGTGATTTTCCTGATCAGGACAACCCTGCAAACCTTAGACAATTTTTACATATAACAATGATGGTTACTATAAAAATGATTAATTAGGCTAGAGCTTTTCCCATGCTGCTTGAAAACAAGTAGGGGCGGAACTGAACTAAACCACAAGTTTCATGGCTCAATTTTCTTTGTTTTTAAAATGACATGGTTGGATGATATAATCTTGTTCAATTTTAGGATTATATAGTATCACCAAACAAATACACAGTAAAGAAGCTTTGGCTCAGCAAATAGGATGACTTAGTTTTTTATAAGTGATTTTGTAGCTATAAAAGTAGTTATTTTGCTTTAATTTATATCATAAGTTAGGGCTTAGTTAGAAAGTAGTTGATACAGTATTTCATTTCACAAATAGTGTAAAACAAAGAATAAAGTAATATGGAGTGCCATAGAAAGAGATGATATACTGTAAAAAATCTGTGATATGTGAACATGTGATTATAATACAGAGAATTACTGTGACTTTATTTATTCAACAACATTTATGTATTTCCTTTTAAATATTTTATTTTGCAGGGTAAAAAAGTACAAACTTTAAACTCAGAAAGTAGACCTGCAATTTTCAAGCCAAAGCCATTCATTCACTTTGCTTCTCTGAACATCAATAAGTTTTCACACTGTAGTTTGTAGGATTATTATGAAGATTAAGTAAGACCATATTTATAGCAAATATGTCATTTATTCCTGAATATCTATTTACCCGTTCTCTTACAGTACAAGTACTCCTGGTTTTCATGTGACTAAGTCTGGTCACTGGCAAATGGGTATAACTTTCTAAGTTCTTACTTTCACCTTTTCCCTCTCTCAGCTGGATAACATGTGATGGTAAGCCATCTAGAACACTCTGGTGAAGAAAACACTTTAGGGATGAGTAAACAGTAAGAATGAAGAAGCCTACATCCCTGACATTGTAGAACTGCCAGATCAGCTCTGGATCTCTCTCGCTCGCTCTCTTTTTTTTGTTGATAAGGCGGCCTGAGTGAGGCTCAAACCCACTGCCCCTGGTGTGCAGGGCCAGTGCTCTAACCACTAAGCTATAGCACCCAGCCAGCTCTGGACATCTTATACTTTGAATTGTTATATTCAAGAGAAGCACAATTTTTGTGATTTTCAATCATTGCTTTGTGTATATCTGAAGGAGAGACTGAGTTGTATCTTGATTCACACAACATTTAAGACTGGTTCATGGTGAACACACAGTAGGAGCTCCTTTTCTCTCTGAGAAAGAAATAGTCATTGTCTTTGCCTTTGTTTCCAATTAGAGCTTATAATTCAAGGAGACAGACACACAGGAAAACAATCTAAAATGTCAATTACAAATGTGTAAAAATGGTACGAGCAGACGCAGTATCTCAGTAGGGGTCTGGGTAGCACAGGATGATCATTCGAAAGACCTCACTTACGGTTAACTAGAGATTTGTGCATTTCACTGTAAGTTTTACCTCAGAAGAAGACAAAAAGAACTGTTAAGCATAAGGGTATAAACAAGATAAAGGTTTAATAGGAGAAACAATTAAAATGAGAGGTACTTTGGAAGGCTTCACAGAGGGTCTGACACTAAAACTGGTTCCTGAGAGATGAGAAGAGTTTCAACAAGCAGAGAATGAAAGGGGAAAGAACATTCATCCTGAAAAGAACAGAGGCACTGAGCAGGCACTACTATGGTGCATTTAGTAACTGGGATTAGCATTCTGTTTACACAAATCTAGCATGTACACGGAGGATAGAGAAGTGAAGGTGTCACGACAGGCTACAATCAAGGTTACCATGTATTACTGCACTGAAAAATCTCTAGGGGACACATCCATGACTGGACTAGCACCCCTTCGAGTTGTAGAGTGCACTAACTGCACAAACCATACTCAGTTTACTCAGGAGACCTTGAATGTCACTCTAAGAAATTGTGCTATAACCTACTGACATTAAGGGGTAATGGAGGGTTTTCAAACAGGAGAGGAATATGTTTTAGAAAGGTAGAAAAGATGCCAGCATGGAATACAAACTAGTGAGGGAGACAAAGTGAAGATATCCCATAGGAAACCACTGCTGTATTTCTGGTAAGAGAGGAGGGCTGAACTAGAGCAGGGGAGAGACGTTTCAAAAGCAAAATTAACAGGATTTGGTGGTCAACGGGATCCGCCTAATACGCAAACAAGGCAGCATTCAGATACCTGTGATTCTAAATCAGTTGCCCTGAAATGGTACCTTGGAATCTACATTTTAATTAGCAAAGCCCTCAGGTGATTATGTTGTAGACAGTTCACCACCCATATTTTTCAAAACACTACCAGGCATCCTCAAACTGTGGCCCACCGAGGACATTTATCCAGCCCGCCGGTGTTTTTGCCACCACTTCCTGTCCTGCTTAGGAGCCGACTCTGCCGGGGCCGCAGTCCGGCCCTCCAACGGTCTGAGGGACAGTGAACGGACCCCCTGTTTAAAAAGTTTGAGGACTCCTGCTGACTTAGGCAGACTGTGGTGATAGCCAGACGAAAAGAAACAGAGGGGAAAAAAAAGTTTTGGTGGTGGTGGGAGGCAAAAACACTGAATTCAATTTTTGACAACAGTCCTAGAAGAGATTATCATTAATAATGAAGAAAACCATTTGAAAGACAATCTCTATGAAAAGAGTAAAATTTCAGGAGACATATAGAGAACCTTTCTACAAAAAAATCTAATTCTCTTTTAATAAGTTTAAAATTGCTCAGCAGCCATTTAGCCTTGAGAATATTATTGATGATAAATAGGAACAGGCAAGAGCCTACATAATTATAAAGTTCTACTGTGTTCTTAACCACTGGCACAGGACTCTACAGCTTTTCATACTTCTGCTTTTAATTTCCCTGAGGACATCTAGAGGCTGTTGGGCAAATGTTTGCAAGTCACAACTTGTTTTATTAGAAGTAATTGTGGGAACTCCAGTGAGAAAATAAATAAGGTTTCAGAGATTTCCAGATCTCGATTTCTAATCATTCCCAAGATGTTTAGAATGTGACTCTAAATGTCTAAGTTTAAAAACAGGCCCGGTATTTTTACACCACGCAACATACTCTCTTCCTTTGAATAGTCCTAAGGACCTCAAAACCCCTGAGTAGCCCAACAAACTAAACTTCCAAACCCACATCTGTGCTAAAATTACCCAACTTTCTATCACTTTCAGGGTTACACCAGTTTTTCCTCAAATGTGAATGGTCAGACCTAATAAATCTTTACCATCATACTGGTGGGGGAAGCAAGAGCTGATTAAAAACTTTGATTTTCTATTAATACCACTTCCTTTTGCCTCTGGGAAAAAAATTAAAAGATGCTATAAAATAAAGATTCCAAACTAAACTTTTAACTACACTACATTGTGTGTAAAATTTATTAATTTCTCTACTAAGAAAACTTCTATATTAAAGCCCAATCAAAGATGAAAATCAGAGCTGCAGTGTGGAACACCTGTCCAGTCTAGACATACTTGGTGACTGGGGAGAGTAAACAAGTCATTTAACTATTTCATGGAGCTCAGTTCCCTCATCTGCCCCAGTTTAAAATATTTAAGGTAGAATCACTGGTTTCCAACCTGTCAATAAATTACAATCATACAGCATGGTTTTAAAAGACATTAACAGATCCTGCCTAAGACTTCCTGGATTATAACTTTGTGTACAGGGTAGATGTTAGACAGATTTAAACTCATTGCCATAGGGTGTGGAGTCATACCTGGAAAGCACTGTAAAACACATACAAATATGCAGCAAGGGAAAGGAATACACCTTCATGAAGTAGCCCTTATTTCCACAGTGATCTGCTTTTTGAATTGTTCTAAAAGGAGTGTCTAGAATGTAGAAGCAAAAATAGCAGTAGCTAAGGC
The DNA here is from genome assembly GCA_963575145.1 of Galago senegalensis. NCBI lineage: Eukaryota > Metazoa > Chordata > Mammalia > Primates > Galagidae > Galago > Galago senegalensis. The sequence goes on from CAUYTI010148158.1 coordinate 103,243, forward strand.
AGGAGACTTTCTCTAAAACTAGATATTTTGATACTTTGGTATATGGCCCAGGGCAACAGTACTTTATTAAACTTGGTTTTATAAAAATTTTATAACTCATCAGCTTGCATGACAAAAGTTTTCTCTGTTACTGGAATTTGTCCTAAAGTCCTTGATGGAGAAATTTGACTGTGACCACAGCCCTTTATTCACCAAGTAATAATAATCCTGATGTTTCACTACCAATACTGTCATCACCCCATTCTATTAAATTTTCAAACTATCTGCAGATAGTTGAGAGGACACAGATCACAATGTATGCCCCGTCAGTACAAAGAGGCACACAGCTCTAGCCCAGAAGGCCAATTTTGTTCTTCTGTTTGAATGGCAAGCATCCCAGCAACGATGAAAATGGTTCCTATTTTGTCATGGGAAGCACTGAGGATATGAAGGAACTGACGTCTATCTGCCAGGTGCTTTGCATAAACTACCTCATTTTTATCACTCTTCCTTCTGCTTCTCTCTTTACATCCCTCTATAGATGAAGAAACTGACCTTCAGAAGGGTAAATAAGGTCACAGAATTAGCTAGTGGAAGAAAAGCACAATCTTTAGCTGTTTCCCTTTAATTTAGTCTTTAAATTTTTTTTTTTTTTTTTTTTTTTTTGAGACAGAGCCTCAAGCTGTCCCCCTGGGTAGAGTGCCGTGGCATTACAGCTCACAGCAACCTCCAACTCCTGGGCTCAAGCGAGTCTCCTGCCTCCGCCTCCCAAGTAGCTG
>CAUYTI010148159.1:0-17038 GCA_963575145.1 Galago senegalensis
CGTGCGCCAATCTTCCTTAGAGAAATTTGACTTCAAATCCCTTGCCCACCCTGAGATGGGATCACTCATTTTCTTCTTGCTAATATGTTTAAGCTCTCTATGGATTCTGGTTATTAAACCTTTGTCAGAGACATAACCTGCAAAAATCTTATCCCATTCATAGAGCTGTCTGCTTGCCTTACTTACTGTGTTCTTGGCTGTGCAGAAGCTCTTTAGTTTGATCAGGTCCCAATAGTGTATTTTTGATGTTGCTTCAATTGCCCTGGATGTCCTCCTCATAAAATGTTCGCCCAGGCCGATTTCTTCAAGTGTTTTCCCTACACTTTCTTCTAGTATTTTTATGGTTTCATGTCTTAAGTTTGAGTCTTTAATCCAGTGAGAGTCTAACCTAGTTAATGGTGAAAGGTGTGGGTCCAGTTTCAGTCTTCTACAGGTTGCCAGCCAGTTTGGACAAATAGGGCTTTTCCATGGTGACCCGCATGCTCCAGGAGCTGAACACCAACTAGCCTGTTTCTTCTCTGCCAGGGTCATGGTCATTTAAAGTCCTCTAGAGGCAGGACATAACCTGGTAGCAGTGGGGATACTCAAAATGACTGACACTTTTCAGTTATTCCACTATCATAGAAAAATAGGAGTTGAGAATCATTCATCAAGTTGTACTGAACAAATTACAGTGCATTTCATTTCATATACAACTATCTCGTGACTATGCTTCTTTACCCATCACATGCAAATAAAATAAAGTTACTAAAAGGAGAACACAGGAAAAAAAATGAAAGTTCCCCCCTAAAGAGGATCATGGGATAAAAATTTGGATTATTCCACCCCCATGTTAGTTTTTCATACTAGAAAAGTCAAATACCAAATATTTATTGGATTTAGTATTCCTAGTGTTAAAATAATATTAGAGTTTATTAAATCTAGCAAACATATCTATATCTTAGAGTTTATTAAATCTAGAGAATAATAAAGGGCATTTGCCTTGAAATTTCATGATGAAAATAAGTCTAAAGGACATGTCCATGGTCTGGCTGCTTTGCTGGGTTTAAGTGGATGTTTCCTTTTATTTCAATGTGTATTGTGAAGTGTCTGAATCATGGCGGCAGCTGCAGAACAACCAGGATGAATGATGGAGCTTGCCCAAGGGGGTTTGTGCACAAACCCATTCAGGAATGTGTTGCCCTTGACCTAAATTCATCAGAAAAGGCTTCTTCATATTTCTGTACACTCTATTGTTGGAGTTGTGCATCCAGAGTCACAAATAAGCTTTTGGATAAAGGAGTTTGGTTAAGGATGCCTTCGCTCTTACAGAGCTGTTGGGCTAGTCTTGCAGCCTCCCTACGTCCACGTTCAAGTTAGACAGTGACTGGGCACAGGGTCCTGTCTTTCTTTCCATCTTAAAGACATGACACTTGCATATACATAGTTATTTCCATACTTTTCTGCAGTATAGGAGGTGCCTTAACTTTTTGTTTTCTTTCCCTGAGATACTTAAGCATACCTACTACTCTCTTCTTTTACTTTCAAAACATTAGGGTGGTACAGAAGTTTTTAATACATGGCTTAAGTCAGGGCTATAAATGTGCAAAAATGTGGAATCAACCCTAGTACCCGTGAATTCATGAATGGATTAACAAAATGTGGTATACCTATTCCATGGAGTTGGACAGGATTCCATAAGAAACAATGAGTTGATGCTTTTTCTAGTCATTTAAAAGGAACTGGAGACCATTATCCTAAGTATCTCAAGAATGGAAAAACAAACTCCGTTATCCCTTCTGTGGTCAGAGTGAAAGTTCTGAATTCTCATGGCTCATGTATAAACTCTACTGGTTGCAAGCTTTGACTCATGTCGCTCATCCACTCTAGGAATTGGGAGGCCATTTGACTTCTCTGCTTCTACATCAGTATCCACCATACCTTCTCCCAGAGTTGTTACAGGATATGCACAGTGTATGCATATCATTTGGGACAATTTTAGCTGGAAGAATAGAAACCAAAACCAAGTAAAAACAATAAATGGTCCAAGTGGCTTCAATGACAAATTCTGACATAATACAAAGTCTGGAGGGATAATTTTTTTTTTCAGAATTTTTTTTTTCAGTTCAGCTGCTCTATGACAGCCACAGTGACACAGATTCTGTCCAACTTCTTCTTTATTCTCAGCATGATAGTTTTTGAATTTGATCTGGCTCTGCTCTACATTTCAAAATGGCTGAAATAACTTTAAGCATTGCGTCCTGACTTCACCACATTCCGAAGTCAGAAGGAAACGGACAATTCCTTTCTTAGAGTCCCTTTCTAAAGACAGGATAACTTGATTAAAAGCTGCACGCCAGCAAATTTGTTTTCATGTCTCTTTGACTAATAAAGTTTGACGTATCTATTTAGAACATGTATCTTGGGAAGATAAAGAGAATTGCTTTGAATCAAGATATCTTTTCAGTTAGGGCAGATCACAGCTTCTTTTGCAGTACTTGGCTAACTTACACCTAGATAAAATGTAGGTTCTATTGTTAAGGAAGATGTGTGTGTGTGTGTGTGTGTGTGTGTGTGTGTGTGTAGATCCACAGTTGTGTAGGCAACTGATGGCATCGATTAGAGTATATTAATGACTTTGAAAGCAGTTTTTCAAGTTTAGGAGTAATCAAAAGAGATGCAAATTTAGGCTGCTATAAGGTAGCTCCTGCTTGTAATTCTAGCACGGTGGGAGGCTGAGGCAAAGTGCCAAGGCAGAAGGCTTGCTTGAGCACAGGACTTCCAGATCAGCCTGATCAAAAGCGAGACCACCTTCACTAAAAATAGAAAGATTAGCTGGGTGGTGTGGGAGGCTGAGGCAGCAGGATCTTTTGAGTCCAGGAATTTGAGATTGCAGTGGACTATGGTAAGGCCACTGCACTCTATGTGGGGTGATGGAAGGAGACTCTGCAAAAAAAAAGCAAAAGAAATGCAAATTAAAATGACAATTAAATAGTAATTATACTAAATTATGTATGTTACTATCTATATATAGGATTGACTTTTATATATTGACATATATGTCAATCACCCATTTCTGGAGAGGCTTCAGGCAATAGTCACTTTCATACATTGCTGACGGGAATGTAAATCAATACAGCCTTTCTTGAGGGTAATTTGACAGAGTGTTTCAAAGGACCTAGGAATGTTTGTTTATAGTAACTTATACCAAGGAAACAATCAGTTACAATTGTTTATGTAAGAAAGTTGTCACTGTGGCCATTGATTTCATCTACTATTTATGAGAAAAACTAGAAAACATCTAACTATGAGCCTAACATGGAGATTTGATCAAATAAATTATAATATACCCTTATAGTAGAATAAAATACAAATAAAAATCATGTTTAAAAGACTACTTAGAGTCAATGGAGAATTCTCATCATATAGTATGGTATAATTGAAGCCAGTAGGTATATTCCTTTCTAATTAAAATAAGAAATACATAGAAATTATGTTTGAATATTCACACACACACACAAGTAAATACAGACACATAAAAACACAGACAAGGCATGTTCCTCCCACCTGCTTCCCAAGCATACAGGGAGCAGAGTATCTCTGAGTGAATGATTATACCTGATACTTTCTTTCTTTACACTTTTATGTATTTCCAAATTTTCTATGCAAAGGAATACAGTGTAAAAATTGTATTGCCTTTTATTATCAGAAAAAGTTATTAAAATATGAGACACAGATATGCTAGAGAAAGGTGACATTGAGTTTTTTTCTCCAAAGTCTCTTAAGTATTATACCACCGAATTAAAAAACCCCCCAAAGCTAAGTGTTTATATCCTGGTGGTGACTTAGTGGTTTTCCTATTTCGTGGCATAGATTGAGCTAAAGAGATTGGCCTAGATCTCTGAACGAGATTAAAAGCAACGGCCTTGCTTCATGATGTTCCTGCAGAATCGGAACGACCAACATGGCAGTTGAAGGACATGTGTGATTATGATGCTGCCTCCGTCCATTCACGCTGCTACAACAAAGTAACCTAGGTCGCCACCTTATAAGCAGAAGATACTTATTTCTCACAGTGCTGGAGGTGGTAAATAAGTTTAAGATCAGGGTGCTGGCAGATTTGGTGTCTGTGAGGGCCTCTTTTTCCTTTTTTTTTTTTTTTTCTCAGTTTTTGGCTGGGGCTGGGTTTGAACCCTCTACCTCTGACATATGGAGTCGGTGCCCTACTCCTTTCAGCCACAGGCGCCGCCCATGTGAGGGCTTCTTTTTCAAGCATATCTTCTTGCTGAGTGCTCACGCTGTGGAAGGGGTGGGAATCTCTCTGGGGATCTCTATAAAGGCACCAATGACCTAACCATCACCCAAAGCCCACCTCCTAATATATAATCACTATAGGGGTTAGGATTTCAACATATGAATTTTGGGGTAACAAAAGCATTCAGACCCTTGCAGATGCTATTTGCTCCTTTGAGTACTCCGGCAGGTGGGTGAGCTGATAGACAGGTCCTATTGCCTTGGCTCTTACAAGTTTCACGCAGGGTTTTCAGAGTCAAGACAGTTGGTCCAGGTTTTTCTAGATTGGGGCCAAGACAAGGAAAGACACTATAGGGAGACAGAACAGACCAGGCTATGTGGATTCCTGTCCTGGCTCTGCCACCAGCTCACTGGAAGAATGTCAGTGGGTCAATAATTTTCTTGGACTTTAAAAGATTACGGTTTAACTAGCTCTAGGGTTTTTAATAAGAGGACCTGGGATTCTAAATAATGTTTCTTTAGAAAAGAGTTGAGCTTCATTAAAAAAAGACAATTTTACAAACCATTCCTGCCCTAATTCTGTGATTCTGTAAGATACGGTCCCTGACCTCTAGGAGATAATGGTCTCTTTGGGAGACATAAAATGTACGTTTAAGGAGAATGATTTTATAAAGCATATAACTGAGTACAAGCAATAAAAGCTATGGAAAGAGGACTGGTGCGAGAACAAAGGACACTAATTCCTGAGCGGCAGAGAGAATGTGTTTTTCACCCTTCCCCAGGGTGAAATGGCTTTATTGTTAGGTGGGAGCTGGCATAAGAGCATTGAGAAGTAATAAGGTGCCTGGTCCTTGGGAAATAGGTGCATTTCCTTGTTCATTGATCTGCAATATGACTTGGAGGTGAGCTGTGCAAACATGGAAAGAACAAAGGGGTCTGAATCAGGCAGGCCTGTATTTCTGCCCCAACTTGGGTGTCTGATTAGAGCATCAACTTGAATCAACTTCAGGGACATGGACACATCTTCCTCCCAGAATCTTAGAGGGAGGATAAATGAGGCAATATTCGTGAAGTGCTTGGAAAAGGGCATGGGGAAGCAAATGCCCAATCAGTGTTAGCCTCTACTATCTCTACTTTACAATGGAGGAGTCTAACTTGAGGTACTGGGAGGTTAAGGAACTCATCTCTAACCCGACTAGAAAGTGATGGAGCAAGATAGGAAGACAGGCTTTCTAACCAGAGATCTGGACACCACCTCCAGTAGAACTCTCTTGGGGAGGTCCTTAAATGCTAATGAATGTATTTAATAAACAGCAGCTACTGTTACAAAGAAACAGCCTGGGGCTTGGGACCAAGAGAATCCTATTAACCCACTGTTCTACCACTTACAAGCTTAGGGATCTTAGGCCCATTTCTTAAGTGCTTTCTGTCTCAGTTCATAAAACTAAGAGAAAAGTTTGTTTTAAGGTTTAAAGATATGAAAGAGCCCAACCTGAGACTGATTCAGTGCTCAATATTGAACCACCCCTAAGACCTGTTCATCCAATTTTTCTTTCTTTAAAATAAATTTATTTTTTATTTTGAATTAATATGAGGGTAAACAAAAATTTATATTACATTTTTCTCACTACCAAGGTGAAGTTCCAGTTGTAAAAGAACCGCTCACCTGGGGGTGTGCTATCCACCCTCACATTGTGCCCATTAGGTGAGATCCTGTCAAAACCTCCCTCCTTCTGCCAATCACCCTCCCCCCACCCCAGCTTCCCCAACCTCTTACTAGGCTGTACTTGTGTTTTATTGTTTATATGAGTGTGTAGTTGTTTATATATTCGTTTCATATCAGTATTGAGTACATTGGGTATTCATTTTTCCATTCATGAGATACTTTACTAAGAAGAATGTGTTTCAACTCCATCTAGGTAAACACAAAAGATGTAAAAAGTCTCCATGTTTTTTGTGGCTGAATAGTTTGTGAGTTTCCATAGGACAGAGCTTCAGAATATACTCTGTAAGCTCTCTTTAAAAATGTAAGTTTATGCCCCGAGAAAGGAAGCCATTTAAACTGTGAGCAACTTTGGCCTTTACCAGGTCTTCTGGTTGACATCTCAGCAGTCCTTAAGTGGCCACAGGCCAAATTATTTTCAAGAGATGAATGCAAGGTCAGAAGTCTGATAGATTAGATACCAGGTTAGACAGGAGGATGGAGTCTTTGACACTTGGGAAAAGTATTCCATGGTATACATATACCACAATTTGTTGATCCATTCATGGATCATTGATGGGCATTTGGGTTGCTTCCACAAATTCTCAGAGAAATAGAAGTTGACCTTCCATTGGATCCCACAATCCTGTTATTAGGTTATCTATGCAGAAAAAGAAAAATCATTTTACCAGAAAGACATTTTCACAAGAATGTTTATTGCAGCTCATTTCATGATTGCCAAATTTTTCTTCTCTACAACCTTACAACCTTGTCAAGTAGCTCTTAAAACACTTGATAGAACAACAAGACACCTTAAAATTTTCACTTGGAAAGCTGCTTTTCTCAAGAAATCTGGTCTACGTAGACATTGTGCAGATAGTTCAGGAACCTGAGCCTGCAATCAGGTGCTTTTGGCTAACGGGTTAACAAAGAGACCAGATAGTGTGAAGTAGACTTCATAACAGAGTTTACAACTAGCAAGGGATACATTCCTTTAAGTAAAGAAAATAATCATCTTCTGGACTCAATAGTCTGTGAGTTTCCATAGAACAGAGCTTCAGAAAATACTCTGTAAGCTCTCTTTAAAAATGTAAGTTTGCATCCCGAGAAAGGAAGCCGTTTAAACTGTGAGCAACTTTGGCCTTTACCAGGTCTTCTGGTTGACATCTCAGCAGTCCTTAAGTGGACACAGGCCAAATTATTTTCAAGAGATGAATGCAAGGTCAGAAGCCTGATAAATTAGATACCAGGTTAGACAGGAGGGTGGAGTCTTGGACACTTGGGAAATACCCTTAGGGGAAATTTGAAGCACACAGAGAGATGCATAAAGAAAACAGTGCATTTAATAAAATTACAAAAGGACTTTTCCTAATTATAAAAGCAGTATATGAATGCTGCAGTAAGATTAAGAAATGTATAAGAATAAGAAGAAAATAAAACCCGTCCATAACTTAACCCTGTAAAGATAACATCAGTTAACATTTGGGAGTATTTACTTGTACCTCCGCCTACATCAATCTGTATTCTACGTTGTGGAAATCAGACTGTGGCTACCCGTTAATATCCTAATTTTTGAAATTGTTACTTATTTCAAAATGAGTAAAACCTCTTTACAACTATATTTGTGGTTGATCATATTCTGTCGTGTGGCTGCATCGGCATCTTCCGTCAGTGGCCTCTCTGTCTTCATTAGGTTTTATCCGAGGGCTGCGTTTTTTTCTTCCGCTCCTATGAATGATGATCGGTTGGATGAAGAGTGAGTCACAGAATAGGGCTCAGACAAGCCCAACCCAGGGAATAGCCACCCTAGGACTCATAGTGGGAAGGGTATCACAGTTTCTCTTGTATTTTCCATTTAGGAACATTTTAGGGAAAAAGGGGAGGTACAGAGCTATGCAATGTTAAATACGTTGGTATTGTAAGGACCTTTGCAGAGAAGCACTTTGTAACTAGATCCTATGCTCCTTTGAGTCCCTGTCTTGTTTTGGAAGTAAGTTGTGTGTTGTTGTTGTTGTTTTTTTTTCTTTTGTAACTTATATTTTCTTACTGAATTATTTGTTCTTTGAAATTTAAAGGGTACTTCCTGGGTAGGGGTCTTCCCACCTTTGGGCATTAGTTTTCCCATTCTGGTTAATACATTGAATGTAGCAAAAGCCTTTAAAGTTTCAGAAGTTTCCAATAGTTAGGGTGTTAGAAACGTGTGCCAGCATCAGAAAATATCTGCAAGTGAAAGTCGTTTGATTCTGAATTTTGACAAACTGTTGAAGAAATGTGCCTGGAGACATCCTGCTTATAAATTAGCAAAAACTTCGGGGTATTTTCTCATTACGGGAGCTATTCCCCTCCCACCCTGGCCCCCCAAGCAGGCATTCTGTTTGATTTTATTTTGAGAGAAATGTGGCCATGATGAGAAGAGGCAGACATCCCCCTGCCGAGCATCATGGAAGAGAATGAATGGGCAATTATTGTGTCAGCCAGAGAACGTTTGGCATTCAAATGACTGAGGTCGCAGCTGGCCAGGGTGAGCACGTACAGCGCAGCAGAGGGAATCAGGTAAAGATACCCTGCAATGGGTCCTTTGGCCTCAGACAAACTGTCCATTTTTTTTAGGACAGGTTGGAGCAGCTCACAGCTTTGGAGCCACGCCCACGAGGGAGACCAGAGAGGAGAAGTAGTCTCTATTTTTTGGATTTAGGGAACTGACAAGTCACAAAGTAGCCTTCGCATGGTTTCATGCTTGGCTCTCAAACAATTGGAGTTCTGAATTTATTCCAAGATTTATTTTATTTCATCTTTCCCCCTAACTCTCTTTTCCTCTTGACTCTCTGCTCCTTGGGGCATTATTACAGCTTTTGTCCTTGACTCTTGTCTCCTTCATCTTTCCTATTTGGTTCATTAGTGTGTAGGGATGTGGTGTTATTTATGACTGAACCTCACTAATGATGGTCTGAATGGGAGATTAAAAAAAATGACATAAAACAAATGCTGGTGAGGATGTGGAGAAATTGGGACTCATATGCCTTGCTAGTGAAAATGTAAATTGGTACAGCCATTATGGAAAGTAGTTTGGTAGCTCTTAAAAGAATTACATTTTCTTTAATTAAAAATACAATTATCACATGACCTGGCGATTTCACTTCTGGGTGTGTGCCCCAAAGAATTGAAAGTAAGAGCTGAAGAGCTATTTGCACACCTGTAGAGATAAAATGTAGAAATACCCCAAGTATCAATGTGTGAGTGGATGTGCAAAATGTGGCGTAGACATATAATGGGACATTTTTCAATTTTAAGAAGGAGGAGAAGTCTGATAAGTGCTACTATTTGATGAAAGTGGGAAACCTTTTGCTAAATGAAATAAGCTTGTCAGAAAAAGAACAATCCTGTATAATCCCACGTATTTGAGGTATCTAGTGTATTTGAATTCCCAGAGACAGGAAATAGAAGGGTGACTGCCTCAGGCTGGAGGGAGAGGATCATGACAAGTTATTATTAATGAATAGAGTTTTAGTTTTATTTGATTAAAAGAGGTAGGAAGGTGATGGTGGTGGTTGCAAATCAGTATAAATATACTTAAAGCACATACTACTGTATTGAACCCTTAAAAATGGATAAAGTTGTAAATTTTATGTTATATGTATTTTTCCTCGATCAAAACTGAGAAAAAGATTATGAGGGAAAGATTGCTCTGTATTAGTAAGTCAACTCTAGAAATAACACTTACCATTGTTTTCCTTGCTTTTCTGATACATGTTGGGCAAAAACTCCTACTTTAGCTCAGATAACAGCCTATTCATTTATTATTTTATTTTTTCATTTAGTAGACAAATACCTATTAAGTATCTACTAAGCGCCACGTGCTATGCTAGCTGTCAGGAGTACTTTGTGACAGTGGAGCTTGTGTTCTGGTTGTGAGGATTCATCGAGAGGTCAGGTGAATACACAGTATGCCAGGAGATGGATGATAAGCCCTGTGAAGAAACAAGGTCAGAGAAGAGAGATGGGTGTGCAGGGATGGGCACTGGCGCAATTTACATAGGGTGGTCTGGAAAGGTCTCACTGATGAGAAGATGTATTGGCAAAGACTAGAGAAGTGAGGGAGCAGAACACGCTGATAGCTGGAATAACGATATGGCAGCCCGTGAGGACAGCAGATGGGCAGAAGTGGGACCTGGCAGGTCTGATTTTAACCTAACTCAAGCGTGGCCTGTCTGAGCCTCGATTCCTTCAGTGTGAAAACTATAGAGAGTAATTATTTCATAAAGATGGTGGACAAGACTGATGAGAAAAACACATTTTGTAAGTTGGAAAATGACACACAACTATTAGTCTTAGGTATTTGCAGCAAGTCTAATTTCTCTAGTATCATGGATACATGAAATGATCTCCATAAGAGATTTTCCTAGATAATTTCAAGAATTCACGTTTTACTTTATCATCTTTTAAGTTTATAGAACAAAATTTCAAATACTCATGTACTCAATGATTGAGGATTAGATAAGGAGGCACGATACATCCATTACCTCCAAGCAGACCTTCTCTGCCCTGTGACTGTCTCTAGTCCTGTCTGGCGGATGAGGGTTTCATGCCCTCAGAGACTTCTTTCACAGGTTCTGGGTCATGGCTGTCTCCTAAGAGATGAGGATAATAGAAGTCAGGCCACTGGATAAATGGGGGATTAGTGCCTTTTTCCTTTAAATGGAAAGCAAAGCTTTTATGTTCCTATCTATTACTAGGACAATATTCCTTTCAGAAGAGGAACAGAGTTCAGTTAGGAACAGTTCACACACAGCCTGCAGGAAATTCAGTGCCCATGTCCCATTACTGATAACAAGGCCTCCACATTTAATTCAGCCAGTGGAATATGGCAACTCCAGAGTCAAGGACAGAAGGTATCTCTAAGCAACCAGGGAGCTGAAAGAGCCTTGCTATTTTTCCTTATTTTTACATCAGTGGTTTTCATTTTTCCTGCTGTTGATAAATAATTCAGAAAAGAAAAGAATGTAAGAGCCTGGACTTTTTAGAGGACAAATCGTTATGCAGTTGGTCCCCAGACACCCATGGGCTCTTGTAAGAAGGTCAGTATTTTGTATGTGTTAGGGGGCAGTATGTTCCTTGGGACTTGGCAATCAGTTGGCTTTGTTTTTGTAGCTAGAAGAGCAGTGAGGACTGTGTGTACGATGAAAGGCACAGACCTAATGCTGTCATCGTAGCATCTAGCATCTTAGCAACCAACACCAGCCACTCAGCAACAGGTAACAGACTGCTGGGCACTGTGGGCTGTGCAGCTTGGCTTAGAATGATCTGAGGGCATCTTAAGATATCAGGCAATTACCCTGGACCCCAGGTGGCCATGGATTATAGTAACACATGGAGGATCCAGGAACATGCATGCTGGCAGGGGAAAGGATGTCAGGAAGCCTCATTTATGGAATTACTCTTCCTTCTGCACCTAGGATGTATATGCATACCTAACAATGGGGCCTACCCATTTATTCATTTTTGGAAATCATCCCTGATGTTAGGGTAATAATAATGATAACAACAGTATAAACTATCTATTATATATAATATACTAATAAGTCAGAAGCTGGCTTATGGACATAATTGTTTGGATTATTTATGTGTAGAGGTAACGTTACTATCTGTGTATTTAAGCAAATAATTTGGGTCAGCATTCACCGTGAATACTGAATGTTGTCGTTGTTTGTTCAAATGTACATCTATAGAATCATTTGGGACATTGAAATTTTGTTGGAGCCAGAAAAGTTTATCTTTAAAGACTCCTTTTGGTTTTATATTTGGACTTTTGAATGGGTGTTTTAAAAAAGATTGTGTGAACGTCCTTCTGACATACTCTTTCTTTGGTGGTGGTTGCTTTGTGGAATGTTTCATGTGACTTTTGCATACTGACTCGGGCCATAATGATGTTTTATTAACCACTATTGATTTGTGAGTCGGAATCATCACTCAAGTGATCAAACAACCTCCCTTTGTCCATCAGGAGATTCCTGTGCAGGAGAACGGGAGACACGGGTTCAGGACGGACAGCTGGTCTTCCCTTTGAAGTGTCTGCCATGCTGAGTTTTGTAGGTGCTTTTGAACACTTGTTGGCAAATGCCACCCGACTGGTCTTCACCTTGTTCTTTGTTTAAACCGGTGCCCACTGAGTCAGAACCACAGCACAACTGTTCATGGTGCGATGATAACAGTTTCCAGTTGTGCCTTTTCTCAAAAACTGGTTTGTACTGTGGGGCAGGGGAATTCGAGATCCATGAAAAAAGTAGGAACTAAATATTAGAAGACCTGCATTCAAACCCCAGCTTTGATATTACTAGTTTTATGACTTGGGATAAGATGCTTCTGTAAATATCTTTCCCTTCTTCTTTGGTAATAAAAGAGTAAAGACCTCTGTTTTAAGGTTTCTGAAAGCCTGCTATTCTGAGTGCTGTGAAGGACCGAGGAGGTCAGAGGAAAAGTGTAACTTCAGGCTGGGATGAGCAGAGAAACCTTCTTTGAATTAGGATCTTTAAAACTGTGAGATAGAATTTTGCTGTTCCTGCGGTGGGGACACTTCCTGTTGTTGTAACTGAGAGGAGACGAGACTGTTCCCTGGAAGGAGTCAAAGTATGGAGGAAAAATGGCGCCAGACTTGTTTAAACATCTCCTGTTGGTTTGATGGCCTTTTACCATCACTGGGGATGAGACCTTGTGAACACACGTGACACTCATAAGCAAATGCATCTGTGCTCCTTTGGCTTCTTCTTTGAGTTTAAATTCCTGATTTTGACAATTATGAGGATCGATATTTTCAACAGAAAATATTTTTGAATGTCAGCCGTGTTCCAGATTTACTTTTATGTACTGAAGATACGTGATGGAAGAGACAAGATCTCTGCTGTCATGTAAGAAGCATGGTGAAGATTTCTATTCCCTTTGTGCTCAGTGAGGACAGCTGGTCTATGGATTTGCATGTGGAGAGGCAGCATTTTAGCACAGTTATATGTATCCTTTGAGCAAGGTGTATTTGTAGGCCACAATAACCTGTTTCGCAGAGCTTGGATTGAAATACAAAGTCCAGATGCATGAGTATTAAAAATAAGATGTAGCTCAGTGGGTAGGGTGCCGGCCACATATACTGAGGCCGGTGGGTTCGAACTGGCCTGGGCCAGCTAAAACAGCAATGGCAATAAAAAAAAATAGCCAGGCAGTGTGGCCTGTAGTTCCAGCTACTTGGGAGGCTGAGTCAAGAGAATATCTTAAGTCCAAGAGTTTGAGGTTGCTGTGAGCTATGACATCCCAGCACTCTACCAAGGGTGACATAGTGAGAATCTGTCTCAAAAAACCCCCCCAAAACAAAAAGCAAAGACTGATTCGCATTTTGGAGCCAGCTGAACTAGATTTACTAGTTTAATGGACTTGGACAAATTACCTCCCATTCATAAAGTTTGGTCTCTCTTCTGTATACTGTGAATATGTTAATATTTACACCATTGGATTATTCTCAGTATTAAATAAGATAATCAATATAAGTCCTACTGCCTCGCATATGGCATGCACGTATTACATGCTGGATGTCACTGTTATTGTAATTGTAGCATTCTTGTTTTCCCTTTAATGTTGAATATAGAATCACAGTAACTTTTAAAAAGGGAAACAACTTGCCATTACCTTTATTACTGTCACTTTTATTGCTTTCCTTGGTTGTTGGGAGAATGTATGTCAGATGAGAAGTCTCTGCAACTTTTACAAAGGCACCTCTTTGTAGCTTCCCCGAGTAGGAGGGAAGCAAGAGAAGCAAGAAAATTCTTTATCTCCTCCTGGGTATTATGGTGACTGTATTTGTTAGGAATGGATAGACATGTCCTATGAATCTTAACTTGTAAAGAACTGGAACAGAGAAGTATTCTAACTGTCTGGTACAGGACAGGTATCCAGGAGGCTGATGAAGACCATTCAGGAGGCATTTGTTGAGATGAACAGATTTATCAAGTGATGGAGGATAATGGATACAGAGTTGAGCCTCGGCTTTGAAGCCAGAATGACCTGAATTTGCGTTTTAGTTCCACAGCTCACATGATATGCAGGATGTCACATTAACATGCAGGAGACTGTTTCTTTATTTGCAAAATGGGAGCGATCACAGCAGCAGTTCCTTTATCATAGCATGAGATGGTGAAGCAATGGCACAGAGAATCAGCAGATCAAGAATATGACACAGAGCTCTTGAAATACCTACAGCATAGTAGTTGCTCTTTTCTATTTCTTCTCAATTACTTTATACTTTAATATGGTTTTGCAGATGTGAAGCCAAATATTTGAACACTGCCTTTTGCTTTTTGAGAATATTTGTAAGTTTTTGGTCCCCGAACTTGGTATTTAAGTGACATTCTTGAAACTGGTTTCAGCTTTTAACACCTGAGGCCCTCCCCACTGTCATGTGTTGGAATGTATGTTGCCTTTTACCCAAATAACCTTAAACAAATATGTTTATTGCCTCCTTATCACCTGGAGGAACTGAAGGTATTGTAAACAGGATCTTAATTATCTTTATAGCAATTATTTATGCAACAATGTTTATTGAGTATCTGCTATGTGCTGGGCTTTGTTCTAGGTATTTTATATTAGAAAAGCTGTAAGGCAGACTAAATCTCTGCCAGGTAGAGTTTATAATCTAGACAGGGAAGTACTAATTAAAAAAAAAAAAAACAAAAAAACTTCTTATTTTGTTGTAAGTGCTACAGAGAAAAATAAGAGGGAGTAAAGGATTAGAAAATGATTGGTGTGACCCAGTCGGCTAATTTATACAGGATAGTAGGGGAGAACCTACTGAGTCACTAGTTTATTTGAACCAAAACCTGAATAAGGGGACAGTGAGTGCCGACAAGTTATATGAGCACATTTCAGGCAGAAGGAACACTAAATTCTCTGTTTCCAAAGAAGGACTGAGCTTGATTGGTACATGTGAGGAGAACAGAGAAGGCCACCATGCTTGGTGTGAGAAAGGTAGGCGGTGAGCTTAGAGCAATGAGGAGAGACCAGGACATGTGGGGCCAAGTGTAAGGGCTTTAGATTTAGTACCAAATATTATGCAAAGCCACTGAAATCTTATCCAACTATATAAGCAAGGGGTCCTCAAACGTTTTAAACAGGAGGCCAGTTCACTGTCCCTCAGACCATTAGAGGCCCTGGGACGAGTCCTGCTAAGCAGGACAGGCAGTGGTGGCAAAAACACCTGGCGGGCCAGATAAATGTCCTCGGTGGGCTGCATGTGGCCCGCGGGCCGTAGTTTGAGGACACCTGATACAAGGTATCTAATGATAATAAGAGAACCACTATCGGCCACAGTAGTGGCCATACCCTGTTGGTCGGAGGTACTTATGCAGCATTTCCTGTGTATTTCTAGCAGCTACTGAGTATGGGGTAGGTCAGGTTGGTGGGTTCAGAGAGGTAGTATAGGAAATAACTCCGTCCATGAGGAGTTTAATATTTATGGGGGAAGGCAAATCTATTACACAGGGAAAAATAATGTGCTAGACTGTAGAACTGTCTCTAAGTCCAGAATAAGTTAAGAGGGTTAAGAGGCTCCTATGATTTGAAGAGATCTGAAAAGAACATCCCTTATTGTTACTGTTACTATTGTGTCCTTTGGATTAGCGTCCATTTCTTTCCAGCAGAAGACTGTTTTGCAAAATGCTTGGCAGCAGGCAAAATTCAATCAAAAGTTTAAGTGGACATCTTCTTCACCAGTCAAATTCAAATTGGATCATCAGCTTTCTTTTATGGATGGAGATGTCCAGTGCTGACCGGTAAGAAGTGAAGGAAAGAAGTTTGAGTTGGCTGGGCCTCTCTTGGCATGCAGTAATTCTCCCTGCAGTTGACTTATCACCCCATCAGTGTTTTGAGATTTGACTCATTCTGGTTGGTGTGCCCTTCTCTCACAAAGGAGAGAAAGATGAGGCATGAAGACGTTACATCTTTTACAGTTACCTGGAGTTGAAATACATTCTTCTTAGTAAAGTGTTGCATGAATGGAAAAATAAATATCCCATGTACTCGATTCTAATATCAAACCAAGATATAAACAATTACATGCTCCTATGAGCAGTAAAACACAAATATAGTCTAGTATGGGAGGTAGGAGGCGGAAGGGGGGTGGGGGATGGTTGGTCGAACAGGGGAGGGCATGAGGCCAGATCTGACCTCACGTGCCCATTGTGAGAGTGTATAACTTGCCCCCTGGGTGAGGGGCTCTTTTCCAACTGAAACTTTACTCTGGAAGTGAGAACAACGTAACCCTCAAATTTGTACCCTCGTATTAATTTGAAATGAAAAAAAGAAAGAAAGCAGTGGAGATTTTCTCTTCCCTCCTTCAAATGAAAAGCGAATTCATTTTACCAGTGGATGGAAATACCGGACTGGATTATGTGTGAGCATTAGCTGTTGGAGGTAGAGATGTGAGTCCACAGATTTGTGAATAAGGGTGAGACAGTGTGCAGAGAAAAGTGCATGAGTCCAGTGTCCTGGAGGAAAATCCCACGCAGAGACCTGCAGGGGGGAGAAGCAGCAGTCAAGTTGGCAATAAAATTAAGAGATTACAAACAGAAATAAAAGGTGGGAAGAGTGTGTGGCTGGCGGTATCGCCAGAGGATCATACAGAGACTCAGGAGGGGGACAGCATTGAAAATTCCATTACGTTTGGCAAGAAGAGAGTCCCTGGCCGTGTTCCAAAGAGCAGAATTGTTGCTGTCTCCGATAACAGGATTTAAAAAGAGATATTTTGATAGGAAGTTGGATAGTGGGCCGAATTTGGAGGGTTTTTGCCTGTCAGAGGATTAGAAAGAATTGGAGAGAAACCGGAAGGAGACAGCAAGGTCAAATGAAAGACGTGTTGTCCTCCTTGAAAACAGCTTTTAAGATGAAGAGTACTGGCTCAGCGCCTATAGCTCAACCAGCTAAGGCGCCAGCCACGTATACCTAGGGTGGCGGGTTCGAGTCCCCAGCCCGGACCCGCCAGACAACAATGACGGCTGCAACCAAAAAATAGCTGGGTGTTGTGGCGGGCGCCTGTGGTTCCAGCTACTTGGGAGGCAGAGGCAAGAGACT
>CAUYTI010148160.1:0-52818 GCA_963575145.1 Galago senegalensis
ATATGTGTTCCTCAGCCTTCACACTAGATTGTAATCCTAAATGGTTGCTTCCTAATGTTACTTGACTTCTTTGTATATGTGTTAAATTCTTACTGAATGTTGGAAAGTATATAAGGTAATCAGTAAAGTTTAGCCAGGCCACCGACCAGAGCGAGTCATGGTCTCCCTTTGAAAAGTACATTCCAATTGCAGTTCTTTCCCCTGCGTCTCTGATCAGAACTCCAAAGAACACAATACCAAGACCTATATGGTGAGCAGTGGTGGGAAGTAGTAGGCAGCAGAAACTGGTGGTGGCTGGGTGGGGCTCCTCTGGTGGAGGTAGCAGGTGCGGGCAGCCACAGGCACTTGCTCTTCCTGGGCAGGTCTCCTAGTAGAGGCTGCAGTGATGTCAGTGACTTAGCAGAGTTGCTCAGCAGGTGTGGCTGTAGACACTTGCTCCACCTTAGCCCCCTACAACAATGGCGGGGATAGCAGAAAGCCCTTTTCCTGTAGCAGGTCAGAGTGCCTGGCCTCCCTGCTCCCTTACTGGCCAGGCAGTTGTCATGAGGAGGCGGCAACAACAGAACTGGACCTCTGGATTGGTGTAGAGCTCCAGGGCTGGGCTCTTCAAATGTCACCAGCTGCAGTGCTCAGGGTAGGGAAGCCAGTGCAATGCTTCTGCCCCTACTCCTTATAACAGAACCTCCATACTGTCTCTAGGCAGCTCCTTGACTAAACATGGAACCTTTAGGGGTAGTGTGGTCCTCCCACAGCTTAGAGTGCAGTGTATGCAGGTGGAGTGCCAGTGTGCACCACTGGGGCTGTCTCGCTTGGCACCCTCCTCATGTACAGGCACCTCCCCAGGTCCTCTCATCTGGCCAAGCAGGCTGCTGTACTTCCCGATTCTTTGCCTTTACTGTAGTTCTCTGTAGATTGACAATGCTCTCTCTGAGACAGTCTCTCCAGAGGTGGCTCACCCACTTTTGTCCTCTGCATGAGGTCAGCGTGTACTGGCTGCTCTGATCTGCCCACTTTCCCCTCGTGTTTATCAATTTCTAAGAGATGTTTTTGTTTGTTTGTTTTTGGTGGAGTCTTTAGTTTTTCTAGATGTAAGTTCATACTGGCAGGAAATAGGCACAATGTGACTTCCTTTTCCAATTTGAATGCCTTTTATTTATTTCTCTGGATAAGATGTTCAGTACTTTGTTGGTTAGGAGGGTGGAAGTGGGCATCTTCATCTAATTCAAATTCTTAGAGGAAATGATTTCAACTTTTCCACATTCAGTATGATGTTGGCTATTGGTTTGTCACATATGGCCTTCATCATTTTCAGGTAGGCTCCCTGGTTTTGGTCATGATGAGATGCTGAATTTTATCAAATGCTTTTCCTGGGTTTATTGCTTTCTCCAAACTTCACATATCTACGAGTTTAGGAACTTTTGCTAGAAAGAAAATGAATTCTCTCACTAAGCACAATTTTTTTTCTATTGACTTTTCTTTCTTTTTGTTAATTTTAAGTTCATTCTCAATGAAAAAGACAATGATTGATTCACATTTTGGTACAAATTTCATATTACAGAACACCTAGCCCCTCCAACTGATAAAAAATGAATAAGTTGGCTTCAATAAAAATATATAAGACATTGCAAAAATATATGGCATTTTAAAGAACACTTGGGTCACTTACAAAAAATAAAGTGGTCTCACCCTCCCCCCCCAAATTTTCAAAACACACATACTGTTTTATATGCTAATTGTTTAAAATAAGGCAAATAAACTAGAATCAATTACAAAATAATTTTAAAAATCTATAAACATGAAATATATTTAAAATATATTTCAACCTAGTTAAAAATACTGTTGTATAGAATAGAAATGTCTTTGAATGATAGAAATATATAGTATATCTATTTCTGGTCATGTGTGTATAGGAATATGTGCATACATATTCACATACCTACCTATGTTACAACAGTATTTAACATCAGCAAGTATGTTTGAAATGACATAAAGAAAATTAGGTCAAACTAAATAAGCCCAGCATTCAACAGAAAGTTGGGGGAAAAACAGTATAATATAAAACCCAGACAATACAATAATGGTATAACAATAAATATTGAAAATCCTGCCAAAATGATTTCATGAGAAAAGAGGAAGCCTGTTTAAAATATAGTTCCCAAAAGATTTATTAAGGAGAAAAGTCTTTGTTGAGATTTATAAGGAAATAAAGAACTTAATGAACAATAGTAGGAACTGTGAAAGAAAATAGCAATGAAAACTACAGAAGTTAAACAGTAATAAGATAATATTTCTAAAACTTTTATTGTAATAAGCTTGACATTTTAGAGTAAGTTATATCCATATATTAAATGCATATTTAACTTGTCATGTCATATATTATATAATATGTATAATAGTAGGTAATATATTTTGCCTACTTATATTCTAAAAGATATAGAAATATTACCATTAATATTTCTTCTAATATAAATGACAATCTTTATACCAAGAAAGGCTGAGATGCTTATACAATTGTTTTAAATAATCAAAATACCAGTATTCTACAAATTCTTGCAGAGGCTAGCAGATTAGCAAGAGGGAAGACTCCAGATATATTTTATGTTAATTTAACATTGGTAATCAAACCAGCCAAGGACAAGTCAAGAATAGAAAATTACAGGCTAATCTCATTCACAAATACAGATGATTGAAACTTAAACAAAATACTGGGAAACTGAATACAGAAGTGTATAAAAACATAACATCATTATCTGATGGTTTTTATACAAGAAAAGTTAAAGTTGGTTTATGAAATATTTGAATATTTTCACCACAATTAAATAATAAATGTTTAAAGTGATGGATATGGCAGTTACCCCACCTGAATAAGTATGTATGTATTGTAAAATCACTGTGTACTCTATAAATATGTTTAATTATTATAAAATCACATTGTACTCTATAAATGTTTAATTATTATGTCACAATTATTTGAAAAAGTAAATAAATATTTAAAAAAAGAAAGAGAAAAGAATATAGGCATGGGATCTACAGTGTTCTACTCTTTCACTCAAAGCAAGGTAATATATATGTGGAAACATACCATTTTAATATTGCTAAAGGAAAAAATATTGCTAAAGGAAAAATCCACTTCCGTACTGTAGCCCAAAACTTCCTAGGAGAATCACTCTCAGGCAAATAAGTCAGATTTTTTCTTGTTGAATTCATACTCAACCTCCTTCTTCAGCTTACATACACCCAAACTGTACTTACTAATCAATCACCAAAATAATACCTTGAATACTCATCCTGAGTTATGTATTGAATCATTGGACTAGCTTCTTCATGATAAACAAAATATAGCTTTCATCTTGTACTAGTATCTTGTTAAATTTTTATGTCAAATCAATTCAATCAATTTTATTATCATTGTTTAATGCAGTAATCACCTTGACATTACATATTGAACCAGTTATATATTCATCTTATACTATAATTTATAATAAATTTATTTAAATTATAATTTTAAGAATAGTTGCCAGAAAACACTTATAATCATATTATGTATAGTCAATGAAACATGTACCATTTCTATCTCAATTGTGCTGAATCTTTACCTCCTATTACATTAAGTTCTCTTGGCTTTGACCCAGATCTCTCTTTTCTACACACTCACAATCAATGCCACTATATCCCTCAAGATACAATACTGTACTTAGTACATCCATCTATTGTATCACTCATCATCCCTCTGTAATTTATACATTTTATTCCGTGGCCTCAAAGAGAGTTATTTTATGATATCTCTTAATATTATTGTGTTCAAACAGTTAGGTGATGGAATTGGTCTATACAGATTTTCATTTTCTGCTACTTTTTATCTAACTATCAAGGGCAGCTGTCTTGAGGAAAAGATACAAAACCTCCACTACATTGATGCTAACATTTTCATATATACAATCACTTTTTTGTTTCTAGTATCTACTTACTATTTAAGGGTTTTTGTGTCCGACTGACTTTACTTGCTGCCTGTCCATTTTCTGCCAGCATCTTTGAGAAGTTCAACACCAAAGGGGGGAAAAAAAAACAGTTGAGCTATTCTCTTAAATGATCTTTCTTCTACTCGCCTCTGCCACCA
The DNA here is from genome assembly GCA_963575145.1 of Galago senegalensis. Classification (NCBI taxonomy): domain Eukaryota; kingdom Metazoa; phylum Chordata; class Mammalia; order Primates; family Galagidae; genus Galago; species Galago senegalensis. The sequence continues at coordinate 4,118 of CAUYTI010148160.1, forward strand.
CCTCCCAACCTCATACTTTAAATCTTGTCAAATCAAGACATCAGTAAACTTTCTACTGAAAACTGATGGCTTGCTCTTTAGCAGTTATTAGATACCAGATGAGAGTAATTCTTCAGTGGTAAGAGGTGTTAAAGGGTTATTAGTCTCCTGACTTCCAAATAGTATGTTATAATAAAAGCAAGTCTCATTTCTACTGTAAGGGGAGATATTATTACTATTTAGGCAAAAAAAAAAAAATCTGAGATTTCAATGAATTCTAACTGCTGTGTTCTCTCCAAATCTCAAAGAGTTCATTTGAGTCACATTCAAGAATATTCTAGTAGTAAAATTTCACAAACCTTCTAATCAGGGTTGAGCAGCACAGAATTTACAGGGACTGATTAAAAGCCTAAGAACTTATTTACACAGATTCTTTAGTTTTTTATACTTTGTATATCATAGAAATGACTTTAAAATATTTATAACAATCTACACATAAATTATTACTCATATATTCATGAAGCTATTTAATATTATTACTCAATCATGAAGCTATTTAATAAATTCTTTGTATAAATAGCAATAAGTATATTTCAAGTATTTCGGTAGTTATATCTCAAGGACGAATTTTTTATATTAGGTTTGAAATACTAAATAACCCTACAGAAAGGGTGTATATCAGATATGTCTATTTGAATATTACATAAGCTAGGAAGTATGAATCTCGGGGACTAAGGCTGAAAAAGATAGAGGAAATGAAACTGCCTGGGTATTTTTTATAAGTTACTTTTTGTTATGGTACGGGAGGTGAGTGGTCTGCCCTAATCTTATTATTTTCACATTGTCGCGACCCGTAGGGCTCCTGTGGCCCTGGTCTCCGTTAGCACAGGAAGGAACCAGGCAAGAAGCGGATTAGAAGTACAAGCTTGTGGAAGGCGGGCCAGCCCTTACTTTACGGGTAGCCCTGAGCAACCTCTCCACCAGCCTTTTATTGAAAGGGAATGATACAGGTGAGGGGAGTAATTAACAATGACTATAGGCTGAGGGCAAGGGCTCCTCCCACAAGGAACTCCTGTGGAGGAATGGCCCGAGGTCCACGCCTAAGCTGCAGATCATCTTGCTCGGATTTTGGCGTCTCCTACACTCATAAGTAACATTGCCATGTAATTCATAATTTTAACACGAGCACTTTCAAAACATGAAAGGGAATACTAACTGGATGCTTTCTGGGGACACCATGCTTACCTTCTACCCCAAGTAACTTAAGAGATATAATTATCCTACGAGTTAGAGTTGATCGTTTTACAGAACATGGAGTTTCACAGAACACATTCTGTGTTAGGGGAAAAAAAAATGTGTTCAAACTATCGCCAACATGCTATCCTTCTGTAGCAAAGTCTGTCTATTGACCATAAAAGTCCTTTTTCTTCTCCCTGGAAACACAGTTAAACTAAATTTCCTAGAGTTATTTACAGTTTTGTAAAACTACAAAAATAATGTGTGCTGCTTCTGAGTCTGTCTTTTTTTTTCCCTCTTCTTGCCTCTTCTGGTGATAGAGTAATTGATCTAGTGGTCCTAAATGGCCTTATGTTGAAGATGGCAGAGTGCTGCCCAGCTGGGCTCCCTCAATGATTGCAGAATGTATGCATATACCTCCCCCCTGCAAATCACCCTGGCCTGTTAACACTCCTACTATATTGAGTTACTATATATTTGAATCTAATAATCATGGTAGTCCAATATTCCCTACTTTTTTAAATCTCTGACACTTGCCTATTTTTAACTTTCATATGCCAAGTTTTGGGGACACTTTGTTCTATCTTTTTATATGTATTTATTATTATCACTTTCATATTCCGTATATATGAAAAATAATATATATACATATATACTAATATTTTTATATGAAATAATATACTGATATTTCTATATGAACAAATATTCTAATAATTTGCTTCAACTTCTTTCATAACCAGAACCTGTGAGTAATCAGCATATGTGGGTCATTATGTTATATAATGAAAGCAAGTCATTTGAATTCTGTGCAGCACTTGCCTCAATGTGCAACAAAGTATGAGAATTACTAAGTCCCACAAACCTTGATAATTGTACCCTGCAAATGCAAAACAGGGGTATAGGGGGTAAGTGATGTTAATAAAGTTGGGGATAATTTCGATAGAGTAATTAGAGTAAGTCTCTTTGATGGGCTGATATTTGAGGAGATAATCGAATGATATGAAATAATAAGCTATGCAGAGTTAAAACACAAAGAGTTTTACATGCCTTTGTTAATACCACCACACTCAATTCCTTGCAGGAAGCCGAGATCACTCAGGGAACAGATCCAACCCTCAAGATTTAGAGTTGTGGGAGTACCAAAACTCTATCAACTATATTGTCTGAGAGGGGAAGAAAGCAGCTTTTTATTGGTATTTCATTTAAGCACTGTTATATACAAGTGTTTCTATTACTTCTTATCATCTGCAGTAATACATCTTTATAAGTATAATTGAATAAAGTGCCACTATCCATATATTCCCTGCCTAGTTAATGACTCTAATACTAATTGAAAAGCTTCTGCAGTGTCATAACTCTATCAATAAATCTATGTATTTATAGCGATACTATCAGCAGAGTATCTCATTGTTTTGACCTGATGCCATTTTAGCAACAGGCAATAAAAAGGGGAGGAATAATAACTTCCAGAACAAACCTTCCTGCTTCCCATGCACACACATATTTGGGTCTAAGAAATCAGTAGCTTTTAAAACCTTTTCCTTCAACTTCTGGAGAACTGAATTTTATTGTTCTTAATTCATATAATATTTCTTGAAAGCCACATTGTAAGAGTATGTGTAAATAGTCAATGTGAACATTTTGTTTTCCTTTCGTTCGCTGACCTTCTGTTATACAATATGACTTTAATTACATTTGGAAGATTGTTTGAAAAGAAGCTGGCCTGTTCACCCCTTCTAGCTATACTAATATGATTATAAGAGTTTGTAACCTGCTTTATGCATTTTTACTGCAAATATAGGTAGGGCAGAGAGAGTTCACATGTGAAAACTTGGTAGTTTTATTCTGACAAGTAATAGGTTTTACGTTTATACTGCACACATAAGCTTTCTCACCCAGCAACCTAAGTATTGCATAGAATTCCTTCTGAAGCTGGCTCTTCTATAGTAGGCAAATACAAAATAGAAGTATCAAACACATCTAGTTTACAGAATATGCATTTGAAGTCAAGGAATGTGCTAGATGATGTTAAGAGGTGATCAATATTGATGTGCTTCCTGTTCTCATGGAAATTTGCCAAGAAATGAATGGAAACACAGCAGGCAATGGATAATTAATTATACACTGCTCATTGAGGAACTAATATGTTTAAACTTAGTAACTGTTTTGTAAGGTTTAAAGAAAACAGAGATTTTTGAGGGAAAATGATAAGGAGTTTTAACTTCACTGAGAATAATATTTTCCTAGGGCAGTAAATGTATGTTGTGGCCTGAGAGATAAATGCATGTCAGTAGAAAAGTGTGGTGGGCAGGGATAGAGAGGTAACATTGCACGTAAAGGGATAGCATGATCAATGATAATAAATCAAGAGCACGTTTGATGTCTGAAAATGAGGAAAAGGCTGATAGGCCTGGGGTTTAATGAATGAAAGTGGGATTAGTCAAAAATTGGGTTGGAGCCTTAGTCGTAGTCAATGAACACATTCTACAGAGATTCTGTGAAAGTAAGTGATGGAGATATTACTCTGTGGGCCAAGGAAAGGCACTTACAGGGCTTAAAGATGATGTGATATGAATCAGACCCACTACTTAGGGAGATGATCTCAACTGCTGACAAAAAGAGTTTAGAATAAGGCAACAAGATTGTGTATGCTGGTCAGAATGGGGGCCATAGTAATTAGTCAGGCAAAAATGGTGACAGAGTTTGGATGCCTTTAGTCCAAATGGTGGTGGATTACAGATATGATTTTTAGTTAAAATCAGCAAGATTTTTCTTCCTCTGAGTAAGAAGGAGGAGGTGATGATGTTAACTTTTAAGATTCTGGCAAATTGGGGTGGCGCCTGTGATTCAGTGGGTAGGGCCCTGGCCACATATGCTGAGGCCAATGGGTTCAAACCCAGCGCAGGCCAGCTAAAACAACAATGACAACTGCAACAACAAAAAATAGCCAGGCCTTGTGGTGGGTGTAGTCCCAGCTACTTGGGAGTCTGAGGCAAGAGAATTGCATAAGCCCAAGAGTTTGAGGTTGCTGTGAACTGTGAAAACACAGGACTCTACCAAGGGTGACATAGTGAGACTCTGTCTCAAAAAAAAAAAAAAAAAAAAAAGAAAAAGAAAGAAAGAAAAGAGAAGATTCTGGCAAATTGATAGAAGGAAATAGGGTAAGGGTAGTCACTCCTCTCCCTAAAATTCTCTCATTGGTTTCCACAGGCATAACAATAGAGAAATGCTAGTGGTTAGAAAGCAGCTGCTCCATTTTCAAATTGCAGCTCCATTACTTAGAAGCTATGCAAGCTGAAACACCATAACCCTGCTCGGTTTCTAATCTATAAACAGTGATAATAACTGTATGTCCCACAGAATGTCAGCACACATATGGATTCACACACAGTGTGAAAACAAATACTCACACCACAACTGACTCCTAACAAGGACACAAAAATGGTTCATCATTAAATAGAACTTTGTTGATGTGTCCTACTGATCTCCAGTAAGGTTTCGCTGATCCCTGCTCATCTCTCCACGATTCCTACCAGCCCTCTGCCTTGCACCTGACACTCCGGGGATTCAAACCACCTTGCATTTCCTCTGCCACACCATATGCGGTTCTGCCTCGGTGCCTGCTTTTCAGGATGCCAGGAATTAATTCTCTTCAGCTCTTGCCCTTCACCTAGTTAATATTTACTCATCCTTCAAGTCTCAGCTCATTCCTCATAGGAAATGTCTTCTACCAGATTGCAAATTTATGAAGGCACAAAGCACAATGCTTAACAAACTGTCCACAGCACCTAGTGTAATATTGGCAATATGACAAAAGCTAAGCAGGTATTTATAGGATAAACAAATTTCTAATGATTAAATAAGTAATTCGAAAAAAAGAAGCATGCTTGGCAATGACGGCTATAAGTTTAGTTTTAGATGTACCAAGGTGGAGAGTTCAGTAGACTATTTAAATGGAGACTTTATTTTTCCATTCAATGATTTACTGACAGGGTAAAACAAGAAGACAGCAAAAGATCCTCGGCATTCTATGAGCGCCTGGGTACAAATACTCTGCTACAAGGTCAAGTTTTTTATTATCATATTTAATGTCATAAGTAGTAAGACAGACATTTTCAAAAAGCAATCATAAGCGCGAGAGAGAAATGTCATAGGCGATCTCAATCAACTGGGTTAACTGTCTCTACCAATAAATGGAAATCTGTTTTTATGGAGATGCTAAGGACAATCTAGGTAAGCAGACATAAGTTTAATTCAGAATAGTTTAGAATTAATTAAAAATATATGCTAAGAATTCCAAATTTGTAAAATTAACATTTTGCGTTAGAAATGTCCATTTGCTATTTGATGCACTTGAAATAGTTAATAGAATGTGGTATAGTGGGTGCTTCTGTTTACAAATGATACTGTGCCGTCTTGGGAAAGCCCAGGCTTTCTGAGATTCAATGTTGAAATGAATGAAAGTAATGAGAAATAATGAGTGAAATTAATGGGAAAATAGAGACATCATGCAAAACGATGAAAATTTTTAATCAGATAACTTAAAAAATCATGGCATAAAACAAAAGCTGTGTTAAATCTCCATTGGTATATTAAACTGGTACCATATAATCTTCTCTATGGAATTCAAGGTGACCTGCTAGGAGCACATAGTCCTGTACCTTTTGGGGGAGGAAATCATAGTGAAGGTGGTTGCTCATGTTTTTCTTAAAATTGAACTAAAATGTTTCTTGATGCTAGTACAGCAACAAAGTAGATGAATAAATTTATCTACTTTTGCTGGTTTATAATTGCATTATACAGATACCCCTCTATTTATTAATCACTTAGAAACTGAATTTCATCATAGGGACATGTATTATAGATGAACAGATTGCACTGGAAAGTGGGACCATTGATATGGCCTGGTCTCATAATTAAGATTTCAGTTTACTTGTTAAATAAATAACATTAGAGGCAGACGATATAAACATATGTGGCTTTGTGAAGAATATTGTATACTATGTATTTACATGTGCTAATATAGCATGACAGCTAAGCTAAGCAAAGGGAAAATGCCCGCCTTTCCATACAGTGAATATACAACAGATCAAGACCAAGAAGCTCTTTACTGTGGGCGTAAGGGTAAACATTCAAAAGATGAAAAATTGTGTGTATGTGTGTATGTTTTGGGGAATTCTGGAATTGTTATCTCAGTACAATTTCTTTGTCTCTTCTAATTATACTCGCAGTGAGAATTGTTACAATATGGGGAAAGGAATTCACCTGTACACTACAAGAAGTAATTAAACATGGACTTCTCAAGTTTCCTAACAAATGCACTTTCCCCCCATCATCTCACAGTTCTCTTAATTTATATTTCATCCTCATCAAGTGTATTTCCATTGTCCATTTTCAGAACTTACTTTTTCTTCCATTATAAGTGATTGATTGACCCTCAATCTTTGCATTGGCTATAGAACTGATTTTTGGAACACAAAAGACAATTTCAATCTTAAATAAAAACTCATTATTTCTTCCTCCTTTTTCATCAGAATAGATTTCATTCTACTCTTTTTTTAAGTTCTTTTTTAAAATTATTTTTTTATTTTTTATTGTTTGGGATTCACTGCGGGTACAAAGAATTGGGTTACACTGCTTGTAGTTGTTAGATAAAGTCCCTCTTGTAATAGTGCTCTCCCCCATGAGGTGTCCCATACACCATAACCCCCCATTCTCCCTTCTTCCCCTTCTCCTCCCCACTCCCCATCCCTCATTCCTCTACTTCCCCCCATATTAGTTCATCTATTGACTTCTTATTAGAATTGAGTACATTGGATTCTTTCTTCTCCATTCTTGTGATCCTTTACTAAGAATAATGTGTTCCACCTCTATCCAGGTTAATACCAAAAGATGTAAAGTCTCCATCTTTTTTAATTGCTGAACAGTATTCCAAGGTATACATATACCATAGCATTCTACTTCTTAATACGTATTTGTTCATTTTTTATTGTTCTTTCTTTTAGACTTTAATTCAAGAACTTTCCTATAATTTGATGGTCCATTATGGTATCATCACATTACATAAAAGCATTATTTCAAATAAGAAAACAAATTAGCTGTACCCATGAGATTTCTTTTTGACTAGCATGAGAGTAAAGGAGTGGACACAAATTTGAGAGAGAATGGGGCTGTGGTGCCTCCTTATCTCTTACAACTATTATGTCAATGCACTGGAAAATTTCAAAAAAAATTGCATTAATTTTGCCTTGGGAAAAGACATTTAATTACTCATTAATAAGTCAATCAGCATTTTTAAAATTTAGCATCTATATATGGAAAGCTAACTGCTAGATTTAGTAGTGAACAAAGCTTGCAACATAACCTCAGGCACCTAACATGTAATTGGAGAATATTTATTAAATATTTCTGTTTCAGAATATTGTAGGAGTACACACATTTTGGTTATGTAATTTGCTTTTGTACACTTTAGGTCAAAGTTATAAGTATGCTCTTCACCAAGAATTTATGCATTGTACTCATTAGGTGTGAATAAATCCAATTTCTCCTCCACACTCCCACCTACTTAATTGTGTATTTAAAGACTATGTTTTAAACCACTGTGTGTACATTAAAAGAGACTGTTCATGAAGATGTTTTAGTTATCATACTCTTGAGGTCTTAGGCATATATTCTTTGTCTAAGACAATTTTTTTCCTACATTTTCTTCTAGAATTTTTATGATTTCAAGTGTAGTCATTCACTTCTTGTGGAAGGCTAGTGATGGGGCAGCAAGGAACGAACATTCTCAAACTCAATTATTTGCAGTGCAATAACTGATGAAGCTCACAGATGCAAGCAATACACATGCTCAGAAAGTAGCAGAGAAATGCTGCCTGGAGCAAAAACCTCAGGGGTCTTTTACTCAGCATGAAAAAATGTATACATGTAGCACAGAATGGAACCAAAAGTTAATTATAAACAGAGAGAAACTCTGACCTCATTACTCAACATAAGGATAAGGGTTATTTTCTACCATGACAGTAAAGAACAAGGAAGGAATAGGAAGAAGCAAAAGAAAGCATCTTAAGAACATTGTCATATAATCATAAGGTCAAAAAGTTACAAAAGAAATGTGTATAATGCTTAGGGGGTAAAGTTTAGCTTCCTTGACTTTCTCTGTGGTCCCTTCTTTGACTTTCCCAGTAGCTCTTAATTTATAATTGCTACACATTCTTTTAAACCACAGCTGCTGCTGTGTACCACATGGGAGGGTCACAGGAGTCTGGGCTGTTGTCAACAGACTCAAGAATGTTATCTCTGGGCAGTCTTACTGCTGAACATTTCATTTAAACATCAGGTTGTTTCTAACTCTGAAGTGTGTGCAGCATAGGGGTGTGTGGAATCCAGGCTCTTGTCAATGGATCCTCAGAATGTCAGCCTAAGTTATACCCTCCCCTGATCTTTCACCTATGTCAATAACCCACATTCAGGTCTTATATTTAAGTCTTCAATCTATGTAGAATTAATTCCACTTTGTGGAATATAAGTGGTGACAGAGTGCATCTTTGTCTTGTTTCTGTTCTTAGGGATTTTTTTTTTAACTTTTCCGCACTCAGTATAATCATAACTTTATATTTGTCATATATGCCTTTATTATTTCCAGGTATGTTCCTTCTATGCCTAGTTTGTTGAGGGTTTTTATCATGAAAGATTGCTGGAGTTCAGTGAATGCTTTTTTCTATGTTTATTTAAATAATCATGTGGTTTTTGTTTTAATTCAGCTTACGCGACAACTTGCATTTGTTGTTTTGTGTATGTTAAATCATCCTTGCATTCCTGGGATGAAATCCATTTGACTGTTCTGAATTATTCCTTTTATGTGTTAGTGGATTAAGTTTACTAGTATTTTGTTGAGATGTTACATCTATGTTCATGAAGGATATTGGTCTTTAGTTTTCTTTTTGTGTTTTGTTCATTTCTGGCTTTGGGATCAGGGTGTATAGAATGAGTTATAATATTGGGTTCATAAATGAATTAGGAAGGATTCCTTCATTTTTCATATTATGGATGGTGACATTTCTTTATAGGTCTGGTAGAATCTGGCTCTGAGCCTGTATTGTTCTGTGGTTTTTTTGGGGGGGTGGTGTGGGGTGGGATTCTTAATACTATTCCAATTTTGCTGCTTGTTATTGGCCTCTTTAGGATTTCTATTTCCTTTTGCCTTAAGGATGATAAATTTTGTATTTCTACAAATTTATTCATTTCCTTTTGAATTTTTAGGTTGTGTGCTTAGAATTTTCCACAACATCCTTGAATATTATTTTGTATTTCTGTGATATCACTTATAATGTCTTCTTTATAAAATGTTTGGTCGAACTTTCTTGAGAGAGAGAGCTTACCAATTCCATTCCCTCCTCCTTTCTTCCTTCCTCCTTCCCCCCTCTCTCACTTGAATTTGATTGTGTTTTTTCTCATGCGGGTATATACTTGTTTATTGGTTTCACCCTATTAGTAGAACACTGGTTGCTTTCTTTTCCATTCTTGTGATACTTAACTAATGAGAATGTTCTTTCAACTAAATGCAGGTTAATACAAAAGGTATTTAAAGGTAGGTAAAGTCCCTACCTTTTTTATGGCTTAATAGTATTTTATAGTATACATATAGCACAGTTTATTAATCCATTCGTGTGTTGGGCACTTTAAGTAATAGGCAGTTGGTTTGATTCTGCATCTTGGTGATTGTAAATTGAGCTGTGATAAACATTCTTGTGCAAATGTCCTTATGGTAAAATGATATTTTCTTCTTCTTGGCAAATACCTGGTAATGGCTATATCCAGAAAACAAAAAGAACAGAAATCAACAACTTAATGAATCATCTCAAGGAAGTGGAAGAGGAAGAGTAATCCAATCCCAAACCTAGCAGAAGAAAAAAAATAACCAAATTAGATCATAAATAAATGAAATTGATAACATAGAACCATTTAGAAGATCTGTGAAACAAAAAGTTGAGTTTTGAAAAAATTAATAAAATCAATAAACTCTTGGTTAGGTTAACTGGAAACAAAAATAAGATCTCTAATATCTCCAATCAGAAAGAAAGGAGAAATAACAGCAGGTACCACAAAGACACAAAAGATCACCACTAACTACTTCATAAAACTCTATGCCCAGAATTTTGAAAATATGGAGGAAATGGACTAATACCTGGAATCATATCATCTCTCTAAATTTAATCATAAAGAATTAGAAATTTTGAACAGACCAAATCAAGCACTTAAATCGCAATGGTATAAAAAAATTCCAAAAAAGAAAAATCATAGATTAGATAGTTTTACACCAGAATTTTACCAAACCTTCAAAGAGGAGCTTGTTCCTATATTGCAGACCCTATTCCAAAACATTGAGAAGGACAATTCCCTCCCCAACTCTTTGCTTTGGTGAAGCAAATCTCACCCTGATACCAAACCAGGAAGGTATCCAACAAAAAAGAAAACTACAAACAGATAACATTAGTGAACATTGATGTAAAAATATTCAAAAAAAAAAAACCTAGCAAACAGAATACAGCTACACATTGAAAAATACATTAAAAAATTATATATCATGATCAGGTGCACTTTATCCTAGGTATGCAGGGTTGGTTCAACATACTTAAATTCGTAACTGTAATTTACCTTATCCATAGAAATAAAAGGAAAACCATCTGATCCTCTCAATAGACACAGAAAAAGCTTTCAACAAAATTCAGCATGCTTTTCTGAGAAAAGAACACTTTAAGAAAATAGGCACAGGTGAGACATTTCTTAAACTGATAGAAGCCATCTACAACAAACCCACAGCCAATATCTTATGAATGAAGTACAACTGAAAGTATTTCCACTTAGAAGTAGAACTAGAATCAGGCAAGGTTGTCCACTATTGCTACTCTTATTCAACATTATTCTTGAAATTCTAGCCAATGCAATCAGATAAGAGAAAGACATAAAGGGCATCCAAATGGGGGCAGAGGAGGTCAAACTCTTGCTCTTTGTTGGCGACATGATCTTATACTTAGAAAACTTTAGGGACTCAATCACAAAACTTGTGGAAGTGATCAGGAAAAACAGTAAGGTGTCAGGGTATAAAAGCAATGTGCACAATCAGTAACCTTCTTATATGACAATGATAGTCAAGTTGGGAATCAAAGCAAAGACACAATATCCTTCATGATACCTTGAAATAAAAAATGAAATACCTGGGAATATGCCTAACAAAGAAGGTGAAGGATCTCTACAGAAAGAACTATGAAACCCTGTTATAATGACTATTAAAGAAAGAACTTTACCTAGACAAATTTAGGAAAATAATTTTCTTATTTTAAGACAATTAATGATGATAATCATTTATATAGTATGAAAAGACAGGTCATAACTATTGGGGATAATAGTGTGCCTAATATTGATTGAAATAGCCTTAAAATGACATTTAAATTATTGCCTGTATATTAATCATATAGTGAAATTGGACCCTGAATCTTTCAAGAAAAGATAATTAAATTAATAAAAATATAATGTTAACATCACATTCTCAAATTCTAGAAGGATCCAACGTTCAAAAATCATATGCATTGCACAAGATAAAGTTTTGTTTTATTTATTTATTGATTGATTGATTGAATGGTAACTGTGTACATTAATGCACTTCTGGGGTACAGTGTGGTGTTTACACACACAATCTGAAACACTTCCATCAAACTGGTTAACATAGCCTTCATGTCATTTTCTTAGTTATTATGGTAAAACATTCATATTCTACTCATAGAAAGATTCACTTGTACCCTTGTAAGATAAACCTCAGAAGTGAACCCTTGAATCCCCCTCCCTCCACCCATTCCTCCCTCTCCCCTCCCTCCCCCCTCCTCATATCCTTAGGTTGTTATTAGGTTATAGCTTTCGTGTAAAAGGTTTAAATTAATTTCATAATAGGGGTATGTGCATTGGATAATTTTTCTTCCATTCCTGTGATACTTTGCTAAGAAGAACATTTTCCAGCTCCATCCATGTGAACACGAAGGACGTAAAGTCTCCGTCTTTCTTTATGGCTGCATAGTATTCTATGGTGTACATATACCACAGTTTGTTGATCCATTCGTGGATGGATGGGCACTTGGGCTTCTTCCATGACCTGGAAATTATGAATTGGGCTGCAATAAACATTCTGATACAAATATCTTTGTTGTAATGCGATTTTTGGTTGTCTGGGAATATACCTAATAAAGGAATCGCAGGATCAAAGGGCAGGTCTATTTTTAGTTCTCTAAGTGTTCTCCAGATGTCTTTCCAAAAGGAACGTATTAATTTACATTCCCACTAGCAGTGTAGGAGTGTTCCCTTTTCTCCACATCCACGCCAGCATCTCTGGTTTTGGGATTTAGTGATATGGGTTAATCTTACTGAAGTTAGGTGATATCTCATAGTAGTTTTGATTTGCATTTCTCTGATGATTAAGGATGGTGAGCATTTTTTCATATATCTGTAGGCTGTGCAAGATAAAGTTTTGATATAGACTTTAATAGGACATGATTTAATTAACTTTTTATTAAATAAAAACAAAATTTATTATTATTCTTTTTTTCTGAAAACTTTGTTGTTAGGTATTCATTGAGGGTACAAGATGTGTCACACACTGAGACCCCACCCCCTACCTCCTTCCCTCTCTCTGCTCTCCCCCTTTCCTCACCACCCACCATGTAATTATCATCAAATCAGGATTGAATACATAGGATTCATGCTTGTCCATTCTTGTGATGCTTTACTAAGAATAATATGTTCCACTTCCGTCCAGGTTAATACAAATGCTGTAAAGTCTCCAATTTTTTGGAGACTATTTAGACATTTAGTCAATGCCTAAATAGTATTTCATGGTATACATGTACGCTTGTTCATCCATTCCTGGGTTGGGGGGCATTTAGGCTGCTTCCACATTTTAGCAATTGAAAATTGAGCTGCAATAAACAGTCTAGTACAAGTGTCCTTATATTAAAAGGTTCCCCGTCCCCAGGATAGATGCCCAATAATGGAATTGTAGGATTAAATGGGAGGTCTAGCTTGAGTTCTTTGAGGTTTCTCTATCCTTCCTTCCACAAAGGCTGTAATAGTTTACAATCCCACCAGCAGTATAAAAGTGTTCCTTTCTCTCTACATCCATGCCAACATGTGCAGTTTGGAGATTTTGTGATGTGGGCCATTCTCACTAGGGTTAGATGATATCTCAGGGTGGTTTTAATTTGCATTTCTCTAATAATTAAGGATGATGAGCATGCTTTCATATGTTTCCTAGCCATTCGTCTGTCTTCTTGAGAGAAGGTTCTGTTCATCTCTGTTCTCCATTGATATATCAGATTATTGGCTTCTTTCATGTGGATTAATTTAAGTTCTCTATAGATCCTAGTTATTAAGCATTTGCCTGATTCAAAATATACAAATATCCTCTCCCAATGCATAGATTGCCCATTTGCTTTGTTGAGGTCTCCTTAGCTTCTCAGTTTAATTAAGTCCCATTTGTTTATATTGGTTGTTATTACAATTGCCATGGCAGTCTTCTTCATAAAGTCTTTTCCGAGGCTGATATCTTCCAGTGTTTTTCACATGCTTTCTTTGAGGATTTTTATCATTTCATGCCTTAAATTTGAGTCCTTTATCCATCTTGAATCAATTTTGTGAGTGAAAGGATCCAACATTCAAAAATCATATGCATTACACAAGAGAAAGCTTTGATATAGATTTTAATAGGACATGATTTGATTAACTTTTTATTGAATAAAAGCAAAATTTATTATTTTATATAAAGAATTTGTTCTTTTATGTTGACTTTTAAGTTAGACTTGGATTTGTTTGAACATTTATTTTTAATGCTTGAGTATATTATATTTGAGCAAAAGTATTTTACTCTAAAAATGTATAACTCTGGTGGTGCCTGTGGCTCAATGGGTAGGGCATCAGCCCCATATATCAAGGGAGGTGGGTTCAAACCCAGCCCCAGACAAACTGCAACAAAAAATAGCCGGGCATTGTGGCAGGTGCCTGTAGTCCCAGCTACTCAGGAGGCTGAGGCAAGAGAATCGCCTAAGCTCAAGAGCTGGATGTTGCTGTGAGATGTGACGTCACGGTACTCTACCGAGGGTGACAAAATGAGAGTCTGTCTCTAAAAAAATAAATAAATAAATAAAATAAAAATTAAATAAAAATGTATAACTAACCCACCATGGTTACATTGTAAAACTATAGATATAAGCAATGATTACTGCTAAATTTCGTCCAATCCTCTTTTTTTATCAATCTTTTTATAATGCTGCCTACACAGCTATATCACTTTTATTATGTTATGCATGGAGCAAGTATTTTATATCAGACATATTTGGTACATTGCAGCACACAATATACTTTTAAGTCAATGAAGTTATCAAATAATCCCTTGTCTATACTTTTACACAGTGCTCCATGAGGTGCTTGTTCACAAAATATTACAAATCACTTAAAAAAAAAAAGCTCAATATCTGTATGTACAATGTACAAATACAAAATCTGCCATAAAACACTGCAGATTTGATTTGGCAAACGTTCAGGAAAACTCTCCACAAATACCTACAACATTAGCATTGTATTATTTAATTTAGAAATTTAAGTTTTAAAATTAAATCTGTGCTGTGTATTTCTGATTTCAGCATTCAACAAAATGAGGATAATACAATATGCTAAAATATTTGGATTACATTTCTACGTGTTAATTTGAAAGAAATGTTTTAAAACACGTGCCAGATTTTTGGCATATCTTAGCCAAGTCTTGAAACTTAGGGAAACACTCAAAAAAAAAAAAAAAAAAAGCAGAATAGCTTTTACCAGGTATTCCAATTGTAATATATTGTTGCCTATTACAAAAATGCATTTACATATAACTCATTATATTTTACTTTGAGAGCAGACAAGAAATGTAAAAATAGGTAAGAGTAGTAGACAAATAGGAGGCTATTTTTTAATAAGGTGTGTATTGCTTTTTTTTTTACTCTCTTTGAAGTTTTAGAAGTGAAATTTTTAGCTTATCTCTACTCTTGTAATGGTTGTCAAGGCAGAAATCCAACATGGATCATTCTGAACAGAGTTATGGTAGATTCAGTCAGTGTCGGCAATTATTTATTTTTACCTTTTAATTATCTCCTGAATGGAGGTAAAATTGGAAACTTCTACCTTCCTTAGAAATGATGTTGGGGTGAAGTACAAAAGCAATAAAGAAACAAAGTAAACTTACTCTGAAAACCTAGCCAAGAGAACACAGAATTGTGCCTGACACCCGTTCTCGGCCTGGCACTGTAGCATTTATCTGCTAGCATCGATCACTAGCAGGGTTTTAGACTTGCTCCCTACTGCTAGCGATCCTGAACTATTCAGTAAAAAAAGAATTTAACCTTAGAACAAAACCAAAGAAAAGCATTGAAATGTCGAAATGTTACCAAAAATTAAAATGAAATTCAGTAGTTTGTTGCTTCAGAAGCTCTTTGGTATTCTTTCAGAATTTTGAAAGTCAATAGTATCTTCTAGTTTCTTTTCCTGTCCCACCTTTGTCTGGTGTCCACTCTTTAAACAAAATTACAAAACAGTATTTATTCTCAGTAATTTTTTTCTTGAAAGCCTAATTCAGTTTTATTCTATTTTTTGTTTATGTCATTATATATGTATTTTATATCTTGAATTATAATTCAATGCCATGTCATTTGTTTTGTCACTCAAATGGGTCTAGCTCTGCTCACTGGGAACTCTTTCAGGCATGCTCAAGTTTCTCTTTGGTATCTTCTCATTATTTTATTTTATTTTATTTAGCATTTCTTTACTTTATTTCTGCTACCCTAGACCTGGAGACAGCCATTCTTCTGAGGGGTTCAGATTCCTCAGATTGGAGAATAGTATTTAGAAACCAATGTATGGGTGGTGGGTGTGTTCTTTGATTCTGGTGTCACTGCTTCTAAAGTTTCTCAGCAATCTGATCCAGAAAATTTATGGACATATGCTAAACTGTATTTGTACTCTGTATTATTTCTGTCTCTGTCAACTAATAAAGTTTTATCTATATAAATAATTTTAAGCTATGTATAATGTCTTTTGATTTCTCTGACCCAAAATAAGGACTAAGGGAATTATTCTAGCCTTTCTCTGTTGTATATCTGTAACTTACATCTGTAGGACTCGTGCTTTCTGCTTTCTTCATTCATTTATTTGTTCAAAAAAATCTGTGTACTAATATTGATACATTGTTAACAAAGACCCATTCATTACATAAGGTTTCACACTTTTGTTGTATAATTTTACAGATATTTACAAATGCAAAAAGTCAAGTTTCCACCATTATAGTATCACACAGCCCAGTTTCACTGCCCTAGAAATATTAATATCTTGTCCCTTCTTACCACATCTAAACCCCTAACATTACTGATCTTTTTAAAATCTTCATAATTTTTGCATGATTGAGAATAGTATGTAGTTGGACTACTTCATGGCCTTTTCAGACTGACTTCTTTCATTCAGCAGTATATATGAACAAGATATGAGGTTCCTTCTTGTCTTTTTTCTGGCTTGATATTTCATTTACTTTTATCATTGAATGATATTCCATTGTTTAGAAGTACCACAGTTTATCTATTCACCCATTGAAAGACATCTTGCATGCACCTGGTTTTTGGTGTCTGTGAGTAAATTTTTTATAAAGGCTTGTGGTTACATTTTTGTATGGACGTTAGTTTTCAACAGTGTCAATACATAGAAGTACAATTACTGAACTGTATGGTAAGCCTTCGTTTTGGCAGAAACTGCCCAATTGCCTTCCAAGGCAGCTTTACCAGTTTGCACTTTCACAAGCGATCACAAAGTGTTCCTGTCGCTTCATATCCCCATCAGAATTTGATGTTGTCAATATTCTGAACTTTAGTTATTCTTTTGGGTATGTAATTGACCCTCCTTGTCGCTTTAATTCACAATTTCTTTATAAATTATAATTATGAGCATCTTTTTAATACTTATTTGCCATTTGTATCCCCTTTGGTTGGGAATCTGTCCAGATCTTTTGTTTGCCTATTTGAAGTTGGGTTATTTGCTTTTTACTGTTGAGTTTTAAGGGTTCTTTGTATATTTTGCATAATGGTAATTAATCAGATATGTATTTGGAAAACATTTTCTCCCGGTCTGTGGGAGACATTTTAGTCTCTTAACAAAGTCTTTCAAAGATCAGAAATTTTAAATATTAAAACATTCAAATTATTATTTCTTTTATTTCTTGAGTAGTACTTTTGGTGTTGTATCTGCAACGTCATCCAAGATTTTATCCTATGCTACATTCTATAAGTTTTATGGTTTTACATTTTACATTTTTGCATATAACCAATTCTGAGTTAATTCTCATGAGAAGTCTGTGTATAGATTAGTTTGCTATTGTTATATGTGCATGCCACTTTTTTCAGCCACTTGTTGAAAAGTCTATCCTTTTTCCATTGAATTGCCTTTGTTCTTTAGTCAAAGAACTGCCCAGTTGTCTCCCAAGGCAGACAATTACGTGTGTGTGTTTCTGGACTTCACTGGCTGTTCCATTGGCCTATTTGTCTATTCTTTTACCATTATCTCACTATCTTGATCATATTTTTAGTCAATCTTTAAGTCAGTGGGTGTTAGCTCCTTCATCTTCTTCAGTGTTGCAGTGGCTTTTCTGGGAAAGGAAATTCCTATGCAAACTTTATAACTTGCTGAGGTTTTGATTCAATTTCATTGAATCTTTAGATCAAGTTTGAAAGAACTTAGGCCAATAATATTAAGCCTATTCATCCATGAACATGGAACATGTCTCTGTTATTTTACATCTTGGATTTCTTTCCTCAAAGCATTGTACTTATTCTCGTATAGATCTTGTATATAGTTTATTAAATTTATATATAAGTATTTCATTTCTTTGTCTCTAATATAAATGATGTTGTGCTTTTAACTTAAGGTTCTAATCTAATTGTTCATTGTTAGTATGTAGGAAAGTGATGGATTTTTGTATATTAACCTTGTACTTTGTAGCCTGTAACTTAGCAATAATCATTTATTAAATCCACGATTTTTTTGGTCTATTTGCAATTTTCTACAATATTATGATTGCAAACAAAGATGGTTTTATTTCTTCTTTCTAATTCTGTTTGCTTTTATCTCTTTTTTTCATCTTATTACAAATATGTTGTTGAAAGAGTGGCAAGCAGTAATATGCTTGTCCTATTTCTTATCCTAGGGATAAACATATCATTCCTCACCAGGATTACCTTTTAATAGATGGGAACACTCCTCTTACTACCACCAAAATTACCAATAGTGTAATCTAAATTTTTAATGGGAATGCAAATGTATTTTAAATAAACTTTCAAATTTAAGGGAAACATCATTACCCTTTGATTTATAATAAATTAAAAAACATAAAGGACCATGATCAGCCTGCTCCTTACATGAAAATTCTAAATTTTTCTATATAGATATGACAGAATATTCTGTTTGTTTTAAAATCACACTTTCTTTTTAGCTGTTTTATATGTATATGTTTTATATGTATAATAATATTTATAGTATTGTATTATAATAACTAAATCTCTACCAATGTATTGCTAATTATAAATAATCATAATTAAAACTTTTATCCAACTATAAAATCCAAACTGTATTTTTAAACCTCTGATAGTCAGATAAATATAGTTGTTTAAATATAATCAGTGATATGTTTAGCACTAAAATAAATTACCTCCTTCACAAAAATATGGAACTTATCTATGTTGTTTTCTAGCTTGTCATACAGAGGATTATGTCCTTTATGTGACTTACATTTCACTCCATCATTCTTTAAACTCCTATGAAGGTTTATATAGACTAGCTTCTGAAACACTGGCGCATGAGATGGCATTGTAAATGTCTTGAGTCTGCTTCTATTCTTTGTTATTAGGCTGTGAGTGTTAAATAGCATCACTTTGTGCTGAAGCTATTACAAATGCAAATTCATATTTGAATTTAGAGTCATCTTTGTACTTGTAGTTATTGAAATGTTGTGGCTTCTTTGTTTTTGTTTTGATTTGAATCATTTTGCTTGGGATATAAGAATAGTCTCTTTGCTATAAAAAGGGTGGTTCACAGACTCACAGCATAAGCTTTCAGCCTTCATGAGCATCACCTAGAGTTTCTTAGAAATGCAGATTTTGTATTTCATGCTAGAATTACTACATCAAACTTTTCAGGTTAACAAGACATCAGGTATTTCATATGCACAGTCCATTTAGGGTAGACCTGCTTTCTAAACCTTAGATGGGAAGATGATCCAGACTGTGCTTATGTAACTTACATTGTTTTTCAAGTAAAATATTAAAAATAACTCTTCAAAGAAATCAAATATGGGTTCATTTTAAGAAGCATGGTACCAAAATATAGATTGTTAGCTTTGCTTAGAGATGAAAATAAAGCAGCTTTACATTTCAGCAACCAACCAGGCCTTTTTACCTCGGCCTCAGAAAACAGGGGTCTTCCTTTGTTAGGTAGTTTCAATTTTCTTTTGGGATATTAAGTTTTAGATTTTGAGCCTTAACTAGTCCTCATTTTTTATTTATAAATACATTTTAGCTATCGTAGTAATTCTGTAAAAGTGTTTACTTTGTAAGTAGCCATAATTCTACTTTGTAACATACAGTTTGAATTTACTGCAAAAAAACAGCTTCTCTCTTTTTTTTTTTTTTCTGAACCATTTGGTTTCTAGACCTTTATAGTGACACCTAGATTAATATACAATAAAGAAGTTTAGGAGAAGTAGGGATAGGCCTTGTTGAATAACAGAGACAGAAAAGGAGATATACCTACCAGAGAAAATATAAAATATGGAAGTTGGAGGAAGGGAGAGATAATAGGGGAGGGTGAGAGAGAAAAGAGCCCTGGGATTATATTTAGGAAAGAAAGGAAGGGTTTGATGAAGCTGCTGCAGAAATGGTTCTTAGAAATAGCAGTATCCAAAGCAGGCTTTAAGAAATGTTCCGAAGAATCTACTGATATATGTGTACATCGCGAGGGTAATCAGCATGACCTCTGGGTGAAAGGCTCAACCACAGCTTGAACTTTACCTTAGAATTGAAAACAATGTAACCTAAACATTCATACCCTCATCTGAATCTGAAACTTTGAAAAGAAATTTACAGTAAGAAACATTGTTCTGTGTTGGGTGAAAGAGTTGATTTCTACCTAATTTCCTTCAGAGCCATTTCATAAGAAACTTGGGCTTTTTTCAAATTTTCATTCAGATTTCTATTTCCTTAATATAAATATTTGTAAGAAAGAAAATTCAAGACATAATGGTACACAAAACTGAAAAGTGTGACTAACTGAATCCCCACAGAAACCCTTTAAAATAAGACTATTTGTTTCATTTTGCAGAGACAAATCTGATATTTAAAAAAGGTTAAATAGCAGCGTGCACCAAACCTGTACTTAGTGGTTTAAAGAGCGAAAGCCCAGGATTTTTAGCCCCCCCCCAAAAAACATCACTCCCACCACTGGATTTCAATGGATGGCAGCCTGTTAGCCTCTCTTGGAAATAAAGCTTTTACAAATACTAATGTCTGAGCCTAACCAAGGAATTGAAGCACAAGTCTGGAGATGATGCCAGGGTTAAGAAGCTTTGCACCATGCTGCCTTACTACTAAAAAGTTTCATTTAGCATTAATCTATTCTCTGTTGGTTAAAATAAAATTAATATTTTCTAAAAGTCATATAGATTTATTCTAGTATCCATTTTTTTCTATTAGAGTCATACTTTTCCTAGAGCCCAAATATAGAGTTAACTGGGAGTCACTTATGAACCCTCCCCATACAACACTCAAACAAACCTGCCTCAGACTGTGTTCATTCAACCTTGCAGCAAATATTTAAAGAATTCAAAGAAAACAGGAATTTTTATTTTCTTGTGACTACCCCATCCACATCCAGTAACCCATGCCAACAACACAACTTCACCGAGGAATAAAAAAAAAAAAAAAATGAGGGTGAGGTATAGCAATTAACATCCTTAGGAAATATAATCTGGCAAACCAAATCAAAAAAGACTCTTTGATAAACACATCTTTACCAAAGTGTATCTTGGATGGAAAGTAAGAATCAGCAAATATACAAGGTGGCTTTAAAACTTGTGTGCAATTTAAAATAGTATGGAATTTTAAATTGCATGTGAACTTTATCATCACCTTGTATAGTATTTTAGACCTGAAAAAAAATTTAAAAAAACAAAGTGTGCCTTACTCTTGGCATCCATACTATAATCAAATATATTATAAAAGCAGTACAGTTTAAGGTTTTGAAGTTGAATATACAGTTTATGGTTCTATTTTACCAATACAGTAACAAAGCTCAGGACACTGAACTCTTCAGCATTGTGGGAATTCCTAATATGGGAATAATAAAATGTACATACACTATTCTTAGACTATGAATATTCATAGACTGTGCAATAGAGTATTTTACTCAAGCATTTCCTAAACTGTAATATGAGCCTATTTTAATCTACCACTCTAAGAAGAAAATGAATGTATATCACATATTGAACCCTACAGTTTTCTGATATGATTTTTTTTGTTTGTTTTTTGAGACAGAGCTTCAAGCTGTCCCCCCTGGGTAGAGTGCCGTAGCATCGCAGCTCACAGCAACCTCTGACTCCTGGGCTCAAGCAAGTCTCCTGCCTCAGCCTCCCAAGTAGCTGGGACCACAGGTGCCTGCCACAATGCCTGGCTATTTTCTAGTTGCAGCCATCATTGTTGTTTGGCAGGTCCGGGCGGGATCCGAACCCGCCACCTTAGGTGTATGTGGGGGCGCCTTAGCCACTTGAGCCACAAGTGCCAAGCCTTCTGTTATGATCTTAAATAGTAGACATTATTTCTGAGCTTTTGTAAAAGTATCCTCAAAAATGTTTTTGACCTATACCTACATTGAAAGAGTTAAATATATAAATTACATCAGTAGTTTTTTTATCTTGCATAGCATATTTTAGTAAATCTTTGATGAATTTGAAAATCCTATATAGAAATCCATAAAGAACATAGACACAAAACTGCACTAATTTTAGATACATACTAAGAACATGCAATTTACACCAATTAATTAGATTTTAGCCAATAATAATCACACCTGGAGGCCAATTAAAATTTCCTGTCATTAATTTTGCTCTCGTGAGTATCTGTACTTTCTTTTTCTGTTTTTCACCTGGTTAGAAATCCATTGCCAAAAGACAATCTAACCTTTAACTTGTTACCAGGAGAATTTACTGAGCATGTCTTGTGGAATTCAAATGCGACCAGAGAGAAGGATAAATTGTCGAGGTGGGCTTGAAGGTAAACAGCTGTCAGTGAACTGTGAATTATCTCAAAGGCACATTAGCTAAACTCATTTTTATAAGAAAAAATGTCTTTGCACGTTGAAAGGAACAACCACAAGGACTCTGCTCTTGCTCTTAATTTGCTGTCTATAACTCATAACTTCCTTGGGGGGAAAAATATGATGAGCTATTTTAGTTAAAGTTTTGTTTTTGCTTGTTTGCCTTTTGTTGTTTGGTTTTTTAGAAGGATTTTTCCCCCCCAAGTGCTGAAATAAATATGGAGAGGAAAATCAAAATGTCTATCTTTTACAAAGAAGTAGCAAAACATCAGCCCTTGGATCTGGGGCTGAATTCTGACCTGGAATTAATTGCTTAAGTCTGCCCTGCTGATGTTTAGTTTGTCTCTTTGTTTTTTGGTTTTTGCTTTGTTTTTCAAGTTAAAACCTTTGAGGAAAGTCTGACTATAATAAATGATGCTTTATTTTGTATTTTAAAAATCCATATTTTGTTTTCTATTTAAATTTAGGCAATGGATCAGTTTTCTCTTAATTTTGTTTTCTTCTTTTAAAATCCATGGAGTATGAGGTAATCTTGTTTCCCTCAGATGAACAGTTCAAAATGGAAATATATTTTCTAACATTATGTTTTCTATTTATAAATACAATTTATTTAAACATAAATGACAGAAGAAACTATTCTGGTGCCTACAACACAAACAAAACAACAACCTCAAAGCAGTTAGTCCAGTAGCAGAGGTTTACGACTCCAACGAGTCACAAATTTGTACAAGATGTATTTGAATATTCATGTTTGTTACTAATGCTTTATAAAATATTCAGTATTAAATTGTAAAAGCATATATTATAGCTATTAAATTCATTTTGAGTTAAAGTTACTTCCCAACATATTTTGAGTTCATCTTAAAGGTTTCTCCATACAGAATGAACTATAACCCAACTTGAGGTGTGAACAGACTGTAACCTATGCTCATTACGAGTAGCCTGGTCTCAGCCAGTAACAGAAGCCAGACTTCAACCACAGGCAGCCAACTGTTCAAAGAAGGTTTAAATAAAGCAAATAGACTGTCAAGTTGACAGTCTATTCTTGATGCTTGGTATTCTCTTGGCCAAAGAATGACCAGACACACTCAAGCAATGCAAGAAGGAAACAGAGTTTATTGAGGAAGAACAAGATTGGTTTTGAGAGTGAGAATAAAATAATATTTCCCACAGGAAATGAACGGGGCCCCTGACTAGCAAGAGGCTCTGGTTACAATCTGGAGTCCTGTTTTAAACTGGATTAAAACAAGAATGGGTCAGGCCCTCCTCATGGTTCAGATATCCCCAACTGACCACTTTAAAAGACAGCTAACGGCATGGTAATTAACCTTAGGTTACTCTAGGTTCTTTTCAAGACCATTATTGGTCTAGTCTGTGGACTTCCCTGAATTCTTCTGGCAGGTGCTTCTCTTTCTCCTAGGTGTGGCAGTTGCTGAAGTCAGGATCAAGGTGGGACACCCACCGACTCTATTCTTTTTCCTCCAGGTGTAGCAAATGGTCAAGGCAACACCAACACCAGGCACCCGCCTTTGTCCCTAGACGAACCAGAAGTCCTATCCACCTAGCATAACAAATCCAGTTGTTTCTGTACCTTACATCTGTTTTCTGTATGCATCACCATCCTCTTTCTGTGGATATCATCAAATCACGTGGAAGCCCTGGCCCTGAACCTGTTCTGGTCTACGAAGATGTCCAGTTTGAACATCATTCTTTGATCAACTAAACTGTTCAATTTAATTTGTGTGAAGTTTTTCTTTTAAAATAGCACTGAACCATTTCTAAGGAAAGCTTATTTTTTCTCACTATATTAATACAATTTGTAAAATGCTACTTTACAGATTTATGAGTTAGGCAATTTGAAGAACTGTGAAAAGAGGTTAATTAGATCATTTATTTATGAAAACACAATGTGAAATTACACTAAAACATACAGTTTAATTAAAAAATATATATGTCTAGAGCAATGTGCTTTGACGGATAACTTTGAACTTACTAATTATCTTTCCACTGTAGAGTCTTTGGTTGCTCTTTTCCTTGCTCTACATCATTTACTGTATTTTCTTCTTTTGTTATCTTTATTTTCTTTGTCACTCTATTTTCTACTTTTATACTTGTAATTCTTTTGCCCTTAGAAAATTAAAGTTTCAGGGACATGCACCACACCTTATGAAAAAAGAGAAGGTAAAAGCCTTAGATGCCTGTGAAGCACTAGCCCCACAGGTCACTCATTCTGGAAAGTTCTTGCTAACCTCCCATAACTGTACCTGTGTCCAGCACCTGTTACTGAAGCCCATCCTGGTCCCCATGAATACTTAATTATAAGTTTATCTTCCTAGGTAACAGAACTAGAGACAAGACAGAATCAGATCTTCCACTTCCCCAGGGACCTGTACATACTAGATGCCTCCTTGACTCCTTTTTCACTTCTAACAGCCCCTTATTTTATGTAAAAGGTAGATTTCCTGGTGCTCAAAAGAATATAATTACTTTGCCTCATCAGTTGAAGGCCCACTACTGCCTTCTGGTTCATACTTTTCCTGGGTGTGTCCTCAAAATCTTGGCTTAATAAAGCTCAAGTACTTATTGACTTTTCTTTTCTTTCTTTCTTTCTTTTTTTTTGAGACAGAGTCTCACTATGTTGCCCTCAGTAGAGTGCTGTGACATCACAGCTCACAAAAATCTCAAGGTCTTGGGCTTAAGGGATTCTCTTACCTCAGCCTCCAGAGCTGGGACTATAGGCACCCGCCACAAAGCCCGGCTATTTTTCTGTTGCAGTTGTCATTGTTGTTTAGCAGGTCCCGGGCCAGGTTGAACCCACCAGCCCTGGTATATGTAGGTGGCCAGCACTCTACCCACTGAACGGGCACCAAGCCTGACTTTTTTTTTCTACCACGTATTAAGTTCATATCCTCTCCTCTCATTTTATCAAGTTACTGTTCTCTTAATCTTAGTCCTTTTCTAATGACTTTTTAAATTTTTCTTACCTATTATTTAATTTTCTTAAAATGTAGCAATAAATATTTATTGTTGCTTAATTAGAGCACAGGGAAAGATACCCCCAAATAGCGCTTTTGAATTAAAATTTGGAAGGCCTTCAAAGTTGCCTTAGGAGCAAGGATGTTAGAACTTTGTTTTATCTCTTCCCCCAAGTGCTGGGAGAGTATCTTTCTTGAAGTTTCCTTGCCTGATTGAGAAAATCTTCTTTGAAAAGAAATGTAATTATCTTAAGACCCTATCTTAAGGAATCCTATCAAATAACTAAATGCATTAATCACGAAAGGAGAGAAGAAAATAGAAGTCATCACCAGGACCAAACAGACTTTATATCCATTCTTCTGAGGGTTGTCCTAAGAGAATACTTAAGAGACTATCTGTATAATAAGACAACCTTTGTTTGCATGTTCTGCTCCTCAACTTATAACTTGGCCACATTCAACTTCCAAAGACAATCATTTAGGAACTATTGTGTACTCTTCAAACTCATTTAGTTTTCTTTAAAATTATTTATACTCTCTCAAAATTCCTTACATGTTCTCCCTTCCCTCATCCCTTTAAAGAGGGTGCATAAGCTTCAACCATCTGTCCTTTCTGTGAGTCTCATATTTTGATATTTTGATATTATTTATGGCTCTACTGCTTTTGCATATGGCTAAATTTATATACCTTTACTCCTGCTATTTGGTGTGAATGTTAGTTCATTTCAGCAGAGTTCTACTTTTGTAAGGGATAGGAGTTTTTCTTGTCCCTGTGTAACAAAAGTAAAGGTATCAAAAAGGACAAAATGTTTTACAAGTTGCCTCTTTAAAATCTCTCACCCTTTTTGAGGAGTTAAAACCTGCATTCCTGCTCAAGACCAGCAATCACAGGGACAGAGCAGTGTTCTTTGTTCTTTGTTATCTAGTTCTACGTATCTTAAACCATAGAAGAAAATTCAACAGAATTATTTGGACATAGTTTATGGGATCCCCAAGATTATCTTCATCAGAGACACCGTAGTTAAACAGCAAGAACTCAACACTGAAAACCCCCTTTTAAACCTCTATTTTTCTGCTTAAAGGGGGACAATTGATGGTTCTTGTAGAGAAGAGTCTGCCATCCTCTTCACTTGCTGGCAGATTAATAAACTTCTCTTTATTTCTCTTCTAAACACTTGTCCTCATTCTTTGTTCAGTATTGGGGACAAATATAAAACTTTTAATAACAGAATTTTGTATCCCTGAGTAGGCCTGTTTGGGGTCAGGGGTTCCCCAATCTCAATTGACCTGGTTCAATTACTCAGCTGAGCTAGAAAGTTCTCATTTGAGGTACGGTGGGAATCGAATGTGAAAGGGAGTGGAAATGGGAAATAACACCATGACAGGCAGTGTGAATATAAAGCAAAAGTAACCTGCACAAGTATCAGTATACCAGAAAGAAATTTTATTTAAGAACAAAGAGAAAGCATAAGGCACTTCCAAAGAGAGCTGGCAGTGGGTCTCTCTCATGAATGAGCAGAGATGAGAGAGAGGGGCACACAAGGGCATTGTGGAGGAATAAATACCTCTTCCTCTCAGTTGGAAATGGGTTGTAATTCCTCACTGGTCTCCCTCACCACCAGGCACTCTTGCCCTTTTCTATTGGTCACTGGTTATTATTCTCCTCTATTGGTCATTGATTATCTAGGTTCCCTCATGCCCACATTCCCCCCCCTCCTTTTTGGCAAGAACTATTGGGTGGTGATGGACACTATGGATAGTATCAACAAAGAAGTCTGGACATTACACTCCAGACTTCTTTGTTCCACAGGCCAGGCTTTCTTCCCATCCCTTCTGAAGCCTCTTCTTTTATGTCCTTTCTCGGGCCCATCAGTGCCCCAGTGGAACAGCACCACACAATGGCTGCCATGGCTGGAAGGGTCAGGGAAAAGCCCCAGGTCTAGCTGTGGTTCTTCACCAGTAGGAACATCTTTTGGGGATGTGAGAGTTTACTTCCATGAAACTCCTATCTCCTTCTCCCTGAATTGGATGCAACTCCTCAAGACATAAACTTCAATGAAGAAAAGAAAATTGATTTGGGAAGAGTCAAAACATCTTGGCCATTTTGGTAAGTTCTCTGTTGTGTACAGTAAGAACCTTGAGTCCATGAGTCCACTTGTTTGGAGAAGGCTTTATAACCTTCCTACTCTGTGGTAAGGCATTTGTGGTGATGTTTGGGGATGGATGTCATAGTTGACCAGAACTAGAGAACATGGGGAATTTGTTCTTTTTTTTTTTATTTTTTGAGAATTTGATTCCTGTTTGAATAGTTCCCATTTATATGGTCAGGACTTGGCATTTGAGATTGTGTTGGGAATTCCTCCTGTTGTCTGTGTTTGTTGTTTGTGAGTGTTGTTTCAACACGAAAGGCTCCATTTCTATTAAGTCAAGGAGAAACTTGGCTAAATGACTAATTTATAGCTATAAGTCTATGTCCACGAAAGAGAATGACATTTGATTATAATACTGCTTGGCTAGCGTACACACTGGAGTGTTAAAGACATGACCATTGAGTGGAACCTTAAATTATCACCCTATCTTACCAACTAGAATTTTTTGTCAAAGGTCAGGTTTGGGGCAAGCTCCCATATATACTATCTTTCTTGCAATTTCATAATAAAGAGGCTAAAAGGCTTGGGACAAAATTAATGGTAAGGATAGCCAGACCTCAGGTGACAAAATTGAAAGGAATTAACCAGGTTGGATTTTATAAATCCACTCTCCTGCTACCAGCTTCCTAGCTTCTGAGGGAGACAGCACAGTCTCAGCCACACTCAAGCTCACACTGTTGGGACCCTACTGTCCCATCTGCCATGGCCCCTGACATAAAGGTCACAGAACACACTGATAGAAGCAGGTTTCCCTCAGCAGAGCCCTGCAGTGAGCCTGGGAAGCAGTTCCATGCAGATCCAGACTGGAGCAATTGCTGCCACATGCAATTGCTAAAATTTGGGCACCACGAGGAGGGCTGAAAGTAAGTCTTCAGTCCCATGCCCACTGGGTTATGACTTAAAAGTGGAAATAGTCTCTTTTTTCAAGAACTGGCAGGGAGTTCAATTTGGCCAGAGAGCAGCCAGAGCTGGGGCAAGGTGATTTCTATTAGAGGAATATCAGATAGGGGGTTTGAATGTGCAAGGAAAGCCAGGATGTGATTATTGGACTTACACAAATTGGGACCTTAATACGGATGCAGATGGTGTGAGAAAAAGTCATTACCAAAAGTATAGCCTGGCAAATCTCCAATGGGGAGTGCCTAGGCAGAAGAATTTAAAGAAGGTCTAAGAATTGCAACAAAAAGATAATGAAGATCTCTCTGAATTTCTAGAATGTGTCTATCAGGCGTATCAAAAATATACACACATGAATCCAGAGGCTCCTGAACATTTGTGCATAGTTAATGTGACCTTTGTAGGACAGCATTCTTCAAATAGAAGTAGGAAGCTACAACATGTGGAAGAGGAAATTGGCATGAATTCCTCATAGCTGTGGATGTCACCTTTAAAGTGTCTAACACTACAGAGAAACAGAAACTGAAACCCAGGTGTATTCTGTTAGCCACATCAACCAAGGGTCCTTTGAGACAGTCAAAAGGAAAGGTCAGGAAAGTTCACCCCAGACAGAAATACAGTCATTGTCCTTTTCAAAAGAGAAAGGACACTGGAAAGAAACTGTCCAAAATTGCAAAAGACTCAAGATAACAAAAAACACCAGGAAAACAAATGGTTTTTGAGTCCCGGACTCAGATGGCAAATGTGGTGGCTCAGGGCCCCATCCCTCTCTAGGGGCTCCAACCCAAATATCCCCACAGGAGCCCTAGATGCAACTGAGAGTTGGAACTGAGTTTGAGGATTTTTTCATTGTCATAGGAACCCCACCACCACCACACTTCTTGGCAGGAGCAGTCTGGGGTCCCGGTGGCTACTGCCCCATCGCCCAGCACCAGTCATGCATGGACTCATCCCCACAGGCTCAGGAGGTAGTCCCAGGGGGCCACTGCTGAGCTGGTGCACTCTGCTTCCAACTCTAGTGACTCTGATGTCCTCGCTGGGTGGCCACATTGGACCTACCCAAGCAGCAGAAGCACGGGCAGCTGTTCAGAAGCAGCAGAAGCTCACATCCAAGTGTGCCACAAAGCTCCTTCCCTGGTGGTTATGGACCCCAGAGCCTGACGAAACACACAGGAGGCTGCCATGCAAGAAGAAGCAGGTCTGCCACGAAGTGAGTAAAGCCATGTGGCACCTGAGAAGGGCAGGAAGAATTTAAATTCCCTATGCCAGTGAGGATGGATTCTTGCAGGATCTGTATGCAATTAATGATATTCTACAACTGACTGTGAATGGTGCTCAGTCACATTTGAATGTCAAGATACAGAGACTAGGATGACCTCACAACGCTGCTAGACTGTTGCCTTGGGGCTTTAAAACCCTCCTACCCTGTTACTAATACCAAAGCTCTTAAAGGAGCAAATGTGGAGCCCCTGATCAGACAAAATGCCTTTGAAAATCTAAAGCAGAGTCGTATGACTGTTCTCGTTTGGGGTTTCCTAACTTGCAAAATTAAATTAAATTACACATTCTTGTAAAGTAATAGATGAACCTTGGCGTCAGCGCAGATGCTGGAAGACATCCCGCAGCTAGTGGGATACTTGTCAAAACAGCTGGACAGTACTGCAAGAGGACAGTTTCATTGCCTCTGGGCAGTAGACAGCCTGTTGTAATATAACCCCCTCCACCAAGCTGGCTTTATAAGAAAAGAAGAGAGAGTTATGGGGTGAACACTGGAAGACTAGGAAAATACTGGACCATCCTATTAGATAATTCAAACTTTAAAGACTGTGTCTACCCTCAATCTGCCACCCTGTTACCATTTGAAGAAAATAAGTCTTTACAGTGTGACTGTATAGAGATTCTGGATATTCTTATTCTAGAATTATTCTAGCGGGATAAAGTTGTGCGTACCAGTGCGAAGGAGAGGTGGCTCCAGCTGGAAGGAACTAGGATATTATGTATTCCCCTGCAATAATGGCCCTGATACAAGCTGCACTTGAGCCCAAGCAGGTGGCCATTATGCACTGTCTTGGTCACCAAAAGGAGACACTTACATTGCAAAATAAAAAATCAGGCCACTGGAAAAGCCGCTCAGGTTGCCATTAAAGGTGATCTGTTCCTAAGAGCCTTGATACCCTGGCTAGATTTAGATCAATATAAACCTTTAAAACTAAAGACTGAGGTTCTGACACTTGGGATGGCCTTTAAATCACAATATCTACTGAGGCGCCAACCCTAATGAGGTTAAGCAAAATGGGGAGCGGGAAAGTAGAATAGTGAGTAATAAAAAAGGATAGCTAATAGGTGGTGCCTGTGGCTCAAAGAATTAGGGCACTGGCCCTATATGCTGGAGGTGGTGGGTTCAAACTCAGCCCTGGCCAAAAATTATAATAAATAAATAAATAAAAGGAATAGCTATCTTTTTACCTAACTGGACCAAGCTGTAATTCTCTTGTGTGTAGCTGTGGGTAGGGACAAGTCATCTGTCCCTGTAATTTTTACAGCAGATAGACATTTTTGCATGTGTGAAAAATATATGTGGGTGCCTTGGAGGATGTTTGGGGATTGTCCACTCTATAGTTCTCTGATGTGATACATCCAGCTCATTTTTTATCTCATCTTCCACTCTCTCTAGTCCTGGCACTAGCTGGCCATTCTCTTCTCTCAAGTAAAATAACATGAGTTCAGTCATCTTGGCCATGCCTATTCAACCCATGAGGAATTTATGTGTTCTCAGTGGGCATACACATCTTTTAAATGCTCTTCATGCTGTTGGTTTTACCATCTTTTTCCATTTTACTACCAAGTCTAGAACTTAGGCGGAAAGGTTGGCAAGTGATCTAAACAAAGAAATCTGCAGGGAGAAAATGCCTCATCTCACAAGTAATTCATCCTGTCTTTGAACAGTATTATTTAAAATTTTGACTTGCAAGTTTGAGCCTTCTTGACTTTCTAGTATAAGTGGTGTGTTTTGTTAAACATTGTGCAGTATATATTTGAAATACGAAAATAGAAAATATTTTTGTCTAGAAAATATTTAACAATCTGTGCTTATATTACTGTGCATTGAAGTACATTAGTTTTCATCATTGATGAATTTTAATTTTTGGAAAAAAATTTTTTTGAGGCAGAGTCTCACTTTGTCTCTGTTGGTAGAGTGCTGTGGCATCATAGCTCACAGCAACCTCAAACTCTTTGGCTCAAGTGATCCTCTTGCCTCAGCCTTCTGAGTAGCTGGGACTCCAGGTACCTACCACAATATATTTAGAGATGAGATCTTACTCTAGCTCAGGGTGGTCTCAAATTCCTGAGCTCAGGCAATCCATCCACCTTGGCTTCCTAGAGTGCTAGAATTATAGGCAGAATTTTTGAAAAGATTTAAAATGTTAATATGTAATTATTTGATTTGCATTTTTCTTTGTGAAAAACATTATTTATTTATGTAGGTCACTTGCATATTTTTGTAATAATGTATTAGTTTTGGTTTGATAATCTCTTAAAAATAGCTATATAAAAGATCTTTGCGTATTAAGAAAATTTAATCTCAAAGATATTGCCTTAATTTATAACCACACTTGGCATATATTTCAGTGTTTAATTTTTTCTTATGAGTTACTTGATATTTTATTTTTCTAAGTTGTTGTCAAATAGTCATTTTTTTTAATGCTTCTGAATTTTGTGTGCTACTTAAAAGACCCTTGGTTTAGTGTTCTAACAGTTGTGAATTTCAGTGTCTATTTCTGTAATATCACACATAAAATTGTTGTTTAATATTGCTTTCATTTTTGCAATTGAGCTCTATATCAGCTTCTTCAAACAAGAACTGCATAAATTTACTCATTATATTTTATCAAAAAGTCCTTTGCCATTTGATCAAATTTTGCTATTACACTCACTTCTCAATCCATTCATTTCTAAACACTTAATATGTCTATAATACTTTTTCATTGATACAAAACCCAATATTTTTCTTCATCTTTTTATTGCTTTGAAAAAGGTATCTAACAAGGTAAAATATAATGCATTAAGAAAGTTGAATTTAGGGCCGTGACTGTGGCTCAGAGGAGTAGGGTGCCAGCCCCCTATGCCAAAAGTGGCGGGTTCAAATCTGGCCCCAGCCAAAAATGCAAAAAAAAAAAAAAAAAAAAGAAAGAAAAATGTTGAATTTAGAGGCCTAACTCTTGCAGATAAGCTATATTAGGAATTGTAAAATGAGATTAATAATTCCTGCATTAATTTTCACAAAGTGAATTCACTTTCTCAAAGTTCAATGTGGTAGATTATTTTGCCAAAGTAGTTGTCATCTCTGTACTCATCCCTGGATTAGTTATCTGTTACTGTAACAAATTACACCCCACGCTTTGTAGCATAAAGCGACACCCATTATGTTATGCATCTGAGCTTCAGGAACGTATGGGCAGCTAAACTGTACAAATCTGGCTCATGGTGTCTCAGAAGATTACACTTAACAGGTTGCCTTTCTGAAGATATGACTTGGTTGAGAATCTTCTTCCAAGCAATGTTGACAGGATAGCTCATTTCCTCACCACCCACAAATAACTAAGAATGAGAGCAAGGCAATAGGCACACCATCTTTTTTAAGATTTAGTCTCAAACATAACATGCCATCACTGTTTCCTTATCCCGTTTGTCACAGAGATCAACTCTGACACAATACAAAACAGAGAATAGACAAAGACATACACTGAGAAGCAAGGGATCATCGTAGGCTGATTGCCACAGGGCGTTTTTACAAGATGACTTTTTAGCTTCTTGCTTCAAGCAGTAGAATATACTTCTCTACCCCTTATTTCTGAGTTCTGGTTTGCATTTGCTTAGACCAAGAGCATGTAGAAAAGTGATGCTTTGCCAGTTTCAAACCTAGTCATTTTGAAATCCTAGATGCTTTGGTTCACTCACTTAGAAATAAACCAGCACCCCCTGAAGCCTGAGTCAGCGAGGTACACATTGAAAGACTATGTGGAAGGAAGCCACACTGTCTCAGTGGCTCCACACGTGAGACCCAGCCAATATCTTCAGTGCTACCTACCTAATCTGCAACTCGTCAAAGACACATAATTAAGCTCAGCCATGGCTTATCTATGGCTTGCTAAGCAGTAATAATTGATTATGTTATGCCACTAAATGTTAGTTGCCTGTTACATGGCAATTAACACCTACTATTAATATCTTCTGTATATATTTGGTTCTGCATATTGTATATGAAAATAATTTGAATAATATGTAAACATGTAAGAAATTAAAATTATGTTCAATAATATTATTAAAGTTTATGCTATTAAATTCTCATTATGACAGAGAAGACTAGTTACTGAGCTTTTCTGATTATTTTTCTATTATCTCTCAGGCATTAGCCTACTCACCTATGCTCTCCTGTGTCATTTCAGAACTTGGAGCATGTAAATTGTATTTTTGCAGCTCCTCTGCCACCTGGACTAGCTGTCAAATTTTGCCAGTGGGAAAAAGTAGAATGAGATGAGAAGACAAGAGGAGAGAAGAGTTATCATTCCCTTCTTTTTTTTCTCACTTTTCCTTCTTCGAGCCTTGATGCAAGGGGCACTCTTTTCTTTAACCTACTTTAAACTTTCCTTAAAGGGATCTTTGGTCATGTTATAAGACACCTGTGTATAAAGGGAAAGGAAAATATTGTGTTTTAGGAATTTACACTAAATCCTAGGTTCAAAAACTCCACTGTGCTCCATGCTTATGGTGGGATCACCTGGGAGTCAAATGATACATAAAGTTTTAGTGTGATTTGCTTCCCATCATGCCCAAGGGGTCAACAACATGTCTTTGGCTAATTTTCCCAGTTCCTAAGTATGCAACTACCATAGACTCAGCAACTAGAGAAATCTCTACACCATCCACTTAAACCATGGAGACTATCATTTGAGGAAGGTCAATGGAAATGCCAGGAACTTCTTCCTACCAACTTAGTAAACAATACATGATATATTATCTATGTGGAATTTCAGAGACCAGTGCCACTATCAAAGACTTGAAATGTAAAGATGACACTTATTCCTATTTTTTGCCTCTTTGGCTTGGGCTAAAGTCTGCTAAATCAGTATCAATACAGTAGATTGATAATGAGTATGGATTGTGATAAAATTAATTAATTAAGGTGGTGACTTCAGTTGCAGGTGAAATTTATTATAGTACTAGGCACATTTCTCTACACCTATTTACCAAGACCACCAGAAGCATTTTTCTTTTGCTATCAGTGGCAAAGTACAACTTCACTCTCTTATATGAGGGCTGCGCCAGTGCCCATGTTCCTTGCCATAATCCGTATAGCCAACTGAGAGATAAACCCACAAAACTGTTAAAGCTTACAATGCCACTTTAGTTTTCAAAGACCAGTGGTGTGTGGCATGCCAGAATACATACTCTAAAATAAAAAGGAGAAAACAACATGTTCTGAACCTTGAAATCCTTACAACTGAGAAATGGGTCACATGTGTTGAGCATATTGGATATTGGGACACCATATGCAGCATTTGTGTATTTCTGTGTCCTATTTACTGAAGATCTCATAAGACTTCCAGTTTTTAGTGAGGCCTAAGGCAAGAGAATTCTCTGAAGAGTGTTTTGACTTCTCTTCTGATTAGCTTTTACAACTAAGTTGATCCAATGGTACTTGAAGAATTTATTAAAAAAAAAAAAAAGAATTTATTGTGAGGCAGGATACTGTATGACAGTGATTTTCAACCAGTGTGCAGCGGCACACTGGGGTGCCATGAGAGGATCTTAGGTGTGTCGTGAAAAATTCCTAGGATCATTAATTAAATAATTTTTGAAAGAAGTTCAAAGCACAGTAAATATATTCTTTTTTTACCCCCCCTTTTTGATTAACATAATTTAAGTGTGTTGTGAAAGTTTAACTATAGGTTCAAGTGTGCTGTGAGATTTAAAAAAAAAAAGTTGGCAAATACCTCTATGTGGAGTATGGAATGGTTACCAACTCTCATTCAGAAAATTATAGTGCTTATAGTTTTGGACTTTCTTTTTTGAATAATTATTTTTCTCTGAGGAAAATCTTTCTGTCCCTGCATTCCTCCTGGTTGCTAGGAATCTGACTTGTGTCTAGCAACAGGCCATTTGTGGTTTGCATCCACTAGTGTAGAGTTCTAGGCTACCGAGGAAGGAATGTTTTTACTATAAGGGTAAACAATAATTACACTGAATTGGAACACAGGACTAGACTCATAGAATTTGAGGCTTCTCATGCCACTGAACCTATAGACCATGAAGTAGATGTCTGTACCGGCTGGATGACTGGTCCTCAATGCCATGGGGGAATTTTGGAGGTTGCTGACACAAAATGGGGGCAGAGAGAACAATGTCTGTAACATAGAGGATTTTCTAGAGTTTTCTTAGTACCTTAATGGCCAAAAGTTAATGGAAAAATAGCATGAACATTCCAAGGCAGAGCTGCTTAAAAACCTTGAGTTTGAGGGAATAAAGTTTTAGTTACCTTGTGAGATATAGAACACTGACCGATTGAGATGCAGAATGAAAAAAAAGAAAATATGAAATGACTTGTACATGAAGGAAGTTATGATAACAAACTCTAGCTTCGTAACCATTGATACCAGGTCACTGTTACTGTATGTATTTTCTTCCTTTTATGATCTGCCTATCAATCATTCAACTCTCATCTATCCATCTACTACATTTTTACCAACCTTTTCATTTCTCTATGATTAAGACTAGTAGTGATGGTTAATTTCAAAATTTAGTCTTCTGTTTATAGAATATTTAAGAATGGGATGGTGATTAAACTGGAAGAAGAATTAATGTCAACCAGAAATGGACATGATAGCTATTTTCCCCCCATTTTTGAAAAAGAGTAAGTGATTTTTTTCCTTCCGTATTCTTCTGCTAGTCAAAAATCAGCCTACTATCTGTAATATGCCTTAGGATTCTACATTCCAAAGTTCCTTTGAAAGATTTTATTAGGAAAACAAGAGATTGCGTTTTTATTACCTCTTGTATTCCAGGTATCTTTCTATTCTGCCATTTTTCTAAACTGGTGGCCTGAAAGCTTCATGCTCTGACCTAAATCCTCCCTTATTTAATAATAATAATCTGTTCTCCAAAGTGTGGATTCCTTAAATGAACAAAGCTCCTGAGGAGAAAACCCATTTTCCAAGTCACTAGATTCTGAAAGGTCTATCTTCTCTGTGACATTTTTTTCTCTTGGCCCAGGGGAATGATAGCTTCTTCCGGAAATCTCTAATCTGTAGAGATTCTAATTCTAATCTCTAATCTCTAATCTGTAGAGATTCTAATCTCTAATCTCTAATCTCCCCTCCCACCTTCTTTTTGCCTTTTTAGACCACTGACACCCTTTCATTAAATTGTATTATCAAGAAACATCTAATACGGCTTATGTAAGTTGGTTTTTTTTCTTTTTGGATAAAAGATAAAACTATTACAGTCTCAATTTCTATGGTAATAAACATTGTGATTTTTACTGAGTATATGTTTACCCAAAATAAAGTTCTCAAATCCGAGCCTCCTTAATGCTATATTTAATCATGTGACAAAATTTTAGTCAATTAGGCCTAAGAATAAGTGATAGGATGTCCTCACAGAGAGGAGGTCCTTTTCACTTCACTTTTCTTTCTTAGTTTAGCTGGAAGGTAAATATGAAGTTAAGCCATTCTGAACCTCTCACAGAAGTGAAACATCTCAGGAAAATGGAGATGAAGGTATGAGACAGAAGGAAACTGAGCCTCAGATGTATCATGGAGTGGGACTTCCTTGTATGTATATACTTTCGAAGAGAGAGAAATAAATTTTGTCCTGCTATTTTAGATCATTAGCACAAACACCCAAATGAAGAACCAATAATGACATCTGCAAAGTATGTTTAATTTCTTCTAACTAGCAATAACAATACAAATTTTAAGTAAGTATGCTGATAATATAAATTTCTGAACTTTTCATGTAAATTAATTAGTCTTAATTTTCAGCCCTTTCACCAAAACTAGAATCAAAACAAGTGGAATTTTCTCCTTTTCTGTGTGCTTCTACTTGCAATACTTCTGTCTATGAAAAGCAAAATAATGAATTGGCTGGGATATACCATAGGTTTTGGTGTTGGGGTGGAGAAAAAAAGAGAGAGAGAGAGAGAGCAAGTGTCCCTCCAGATTATTAATAAAGCTTCTGAAGTAATGAAAAGTCTTCACTTTATTTTAGTAATTTAAGAATCTGGAATATCTTCTATTAAATATACATAAAAGAAATTATTCATTTTTGTCTGTTACATTTATAAAGTCATATGGCACATAACTACATTTGGTCAGTGATGAAACATACATGTGATGGTGGTTCCATAAGGTCATAATGGAGCTGAAAATTTTCTATTGCCTAGTGTTGTTTCCTTTAATACTATTCTGCTAGTACCAAGGGTGCTTCATTATTGATGGTCCTTAATCACCAATATTCCATCCAGCACAAGTGGTCCCTTGTCACTAATGATCCATCATTGACAATGATCCTTCTTTACCTGTGGTCCTTCATCACTAGTGGTTCTTCAAGGACTGTTATAGTACAATTCATTACTTATATCTTTGTGGTACTGGTGAAGGTGGTGATACAAACAAACTTACTGTGCTATAGTATTTTCAATGTCAATTTTCCGTATTAAGATATGATTAGACACTCAAATACTTGTCATTGTATTACAATTGCTTACAGTATTCAATATAATAACCTGCTTTACAGGTCTGTAACCTAGGAGCAGTAGGCCATACCATGCAGCGTAGGTGTACAATAATACACTCTCTCATCGAGGTTTGTGTAACTAAGACTCTATGATGTTTGCACAATGATGAAATCACCTAAGGATGTATTTCTCAGAAAGTGTCCCCGCTGTCAAGTAACAATTGACTGTATTTAAATTTTCTAAAGTAGAGCGAGTATATTTGTAGTAAGTCAATTTTAAATATAGGTTTTATGCCTTATGCTAAATTTATATGCCTTGGTAAGGCACATTACGGGGTGAAACAGTTATCCTCCAGGGGAGTTTCAAGTGAGATATAATTAGATCTTTTGTGACTGTTTTGTGAATAACACACATCATGCACACTAATATGTCCATAGAGAGAGAAACCTTACAGTAGCTGCTAATGCAAACTCTAAAGGAAATAACTCAAAGACATAATATTCTATATTCCTAGAATTGTTTTACCAAAAAATGTTTCTCAGTGGAAGACATCAAAAGGTGACAAGTATCAAAATTTTTTTCTTTATTTAATAGTTCCAATAAGCAGCACTGAAAAGATCACTTAGTAAGTAAATAGTTAAAAACACACTCATGCTAGTAAAATTTAGCTTTTTTGTTTCTGACTTTCTTTTAAGTATTGAGAACTTAATATTTTTGTTAAAGAGAGAAACCTTATTTTTACTTTTATGGTACTCTATAATATTTCTTCTTTTTTTTTTTTTTGCAGTTTTGGCATGGGCCAGGTTTGAACCCACCACCCCTTGTTTATGGGGCTGGCACCCTACTCCTTGAGCCACAGCACCACCCTTTATAATATTTCTTAACATATGCATTTAAACCTAAAATAAGAATCCCTTAAACACATTAGAGTTAGTATTCTGTGTCAGAGCTTATGAAAGGGTTAAATTAAAATTCAATATTTTAACAACATTTGCTGAATGAGGAGGTAAATTTCTCTGAAAGTATAGCCACATAAGGTCAGAAAAACATATATTCAATGTGAAAGCACAACTATTGATCTACAAAGTTTTTTTCTATTGCTTTTTACTCTGTTGGATATTTCTTCTAAATAAATAATTTCTAAGCATTCTTTTATGTATGACATCATAATTATTACTAGTCAAATAAGAAATTCTGTTTCAGAATTGTTCAGAGGTAAAACAATCTGCTAATAAGAATCCAAAATAACTATTTTTCAGCACTTATTAAGACTAAATAGGTATAAGTGGACAAAAAGAGATCCAGTATTACCAATAAATAAGAAGCCTTACCATACTTCTGCATCATTGAGATATGTTAACGATTTCCAGTGGGAAGAGATAAAATGATGATCTTTGTGTTCAATAAACCCAGAATTTCTGATGCCTCAATTCTTGAAGGAAAAAAAAAGTCCTTGATTTCAGTATATGATTTAGTGTCCAGTTACGTATTTGCTCCTCAATATCTTCTTAGCTTTCACATTACTACTGATTATGTTAAGATGTTAGCATAGGCCAAAGATCATGAAATATTCTTTTACATATTCTAGTTAGTTCCAAATTTTTCTGAATTAATAAACATTTTTTTCTCTCTATCGTTTTCTCTCTATCTATATATATGTATATACACACACATACTCATACATATATATGTATACACAGAACTATGAAAAGAAATTCAAATATGTATTTTTGTTTACATATAAAATATGTACACACACATATATCACATAAATAATAACAGATTATTCAATATCTTCAGATATGAAAATTAATCATTAAACTAGCAGCAATTTGTGTCAAAATACTTAGAATTTCCAAAAGACAGGGAAAAGTAGTTTTTATTATAAAACATTTGCTTCATATAAAATTTGTGCATTTAAAAACAATTATGTGTATTTGGAACTTTACCTAACAAAGGATGTGAAAGATCTCCATAAAGAGAACTATGAAACTCTAAGAAAAGAAATAGCTGAAAATGTTAACAAATGGAAAAATATACCATGCTCATGGCTGGGAAGAATCAACATTGTTAAAATGTCCATACTACCCAAAACAATATATAATTTTTATGGAATCCCTATTAAAGCTCCACTATCATACTATAAAGATATCAAAAAAATAATGCTTCATTTTATATGGAATCAGAAAAAACCTCGAATAGCCAAGACATTACTCAGAAATAAAAACAAAGCAGGAGGAATCACATTACCAGACCTCAGACTATCCTATAAATCGATAGTGATCAAAACAGCATGGTACTGGCAAAAAACAGAGACGTGGATGTATGGAACAGAATAGAGAACCAAGAGATGAACCCAGCTACTTACCATTCTCTGATCTTTGACAAACCAATTAAAAACATTCAGTGGGGAAAAGATTCCCCATTTAACAAATGGTGCTGGGCAAATTGGTTAGCGACCTGTAGAAGACTGAAGCTGGACCCACACCTTTCACCATTAACTAAGATGAACTCTCATTGGATTAAATATTTAAACTTAAGACATAAAACTATAAACATACTAGAAGAAAGTGTAGGGATAATGCTTGAAGAAATCGGCCGGGCAAAATTTTTATGAGGAGGACCCCCAGGCAATTGAAGCAACATCAAAAATACACTACTGGGACCTGATCAAACTAAAGAGCTTCTGCACAGCCAAGAACACGTAAATAAAGCAAGCAGACAGCCCTCAGACTTGGAGAAGATATTTGCAGGTTATATCTCCAACAAAGGTTTAATAACCAGAATCCACAGAGAATTCAAATGTATGAGCAAGAAAAGAACAAGTGATCCTATCTCAGGGTGGGCAAGGGATTTGAAGAGAAACTTTTCTGAAGACAGGCACATGGCCTACAGACATATGAAAAAATGCTCATCATCCTTAGTCATCAGAGAAATGCAAATCAGAACTACTTTGAGATATCATCTAACTCCAGTAAGATTAGCCCATATCACAAAATCCCAAAACCAGAGATGCTGGCGTAGATGTGAAGAAAAGGGAACACTTCTACACTGCTGGTGGGAATGCAAGCTAATACTTTCCTTTTGGAAAGACGCCTGGAGAACACTTAGAGAACTAAAAATAGACCTGCCATTTGATCCTATAATTCTTCTACTAAGTATACATCCAGAAGACTAAAAACCACACTACAACAAAGATATTTGTACCAGAATGTTTACTGCAGCTGTATTCATAATTGCTAAGTCATGGAAGAAGCTCTAGTGCCCATCGACCCAGGAATGGATCAATAAATTGTGGTATATGTATACCATGGAATATTATGCAGCCTTAAAGAAAGATGGAGACTTTACCTCCTACTTGTTTACATGGATGGAGCTGGAAAATATTCTTCTTAGCAAAGTATCTCAAGAATGGAAGAAAAATTATGCAATGTACTCAGCCCTACTATGAAACCAATTTATAGTTTTCATATGAAAGCTATAACCCAATTGTAGCACAAGAATATGGGGAAAGGGGAGAGGGATGGGAGGAAAGGGGGGACAATGGGTGGAGGGAGGGTGATTGGTGGGATCATGCCTGTGGTTCATCTCGCAAGGGTACATGTGAATCTTTCTGGATGTGGAATATAGATGTCTTGACACAATAGCTAGGAGGATAACATGAAGGCTGTGTTGGCCAGTTTGATGAGAATATTTTGGATTGCATATGGAACCAGCACACTGTACCAAATGACTGCATTAATGTGCACAGCTATGATTTAATAATAAAAAAATAGAAAATGAAACTATCTATGGAATCTCAAAAGGAAATAAAAAGGGGGAAGATGGTGGAAGGAAGTCAAAACTTAGAGAGGCAACTTGGCTCAGGGTGTTTTCCTTTGTTTTCTTGTATGCTTTTGATTCAAAGAGAGATTTTAGTCACAGAAGAGGGCTTCAGGGTAGGTAGATAAAACTCAAATAAATAAATAAATAACAACAAAACATAATAATTATGGGTTAGGGTAAAGTACAGTTATAACAATCAGTGGATTCAGGCTTATTCTGTAAACTTGTTATCTTTGTAATTTTAAAAGTGTCACCG
Source organism: Galago senegalensis (assembly GCA_963575145.1). Lineage (NCBI taxonomy): Eukaryota > Metazoa > Chordata > Mammalia > Primates > Galagidae > Galago > Galago senegalensis. The sequence goes on from CAUYTI010148160.1 coordinate 46,595, forward strand.
ACTGATTTATATTTTTCAAAAATATTTATAAGTAAAACATTTGTGATGCTACTATTTATTTCTTTGCAGAGATCTAGTAGAATTAACCCTACGAATCTGGGAACTCCTGTGTTAGGTGCATGTCTATTTACAATTGCTGAATTGTTCCCTCGGCCATTATACAATGACTTCTTTTGTCTTTTTTACTATTAGTGATTTAAAGGCTATTTTATCTGATATGAACCCAGGTATAAAAGCATCTCCCTATAACCAACTGATCTTTATTAAGCATACAACAACATACCCTGAGAAAAGGAAGCTATATTCAATAAGTGGTGCTGGAAAAAATTGGATAACTACATTCAGAAGAATGAAACAGGAACACTGTTTCTAACCATATGCAAAAATTAATTCAAGATGAATAAAAAACTTAAATGTAAGCCATGAAACCATAAAAAGTCTAAAGGAAAATGTAGGTAAACTTTTCTAATCGTTAACCTAGTAAAACAATTTATGACTAAGATCCCAATGACAAAAGCAGTGATAATAAAAAAAAAATTTAAATGCAACTTAATAAAATTAAAAAGCTCTGTACAGAAAAAGAAATAATCAATAGATTAAGTAGACAATCTACAAAATAGGAGAATATATTTTAAACTATACATTTGATAAAGGGCTAATACCATAAATCTACAAAGAAATTAAACAAATCAGCAAGGAAAAACAAACAACCCTATCAATAAGTGGGAAAAAGACATAAAAGAAGTTTTTCAAGAAAGATAATCAAACAGCCAAGACACATATGAAAATATGCTTGACATTAATCATAAGGGAAGTGCAAATTAATGCCATCATGAGATACCTACTTATCCCTGTCAGAATGACCATCTTGAAATAAACAGGTTTTTAGTCACTGAGTCTCATGAGTCCATACATAATACACATTCGAAAAGGCATAAGGGAATACAATTCCTGTTTCCTCCAAAACAATAATCTTGTGCAAAAGATGTCAGCAGATTCTGATGCGGTATCATATCAGGATAGCTAATAAGTTATGTAAGTAACGTATGTAAGTTATGCTCAGTAAGTTATGTTCTGCTCATAAATTCTAAAATTATCAGGAGTTTTAATTTTTCACTCATGTCATATGGGCAATTGTTGGCAGGCTCATTGTATCCAGTTAGACATCCAGTGTGATGGGAATGGGAGCTCCATTATATTATGATGCTTTCACATCAATGCAAGGATTCAGAGATGATGATAGAGGACAACAAGGACAGAACATCGTGATCCAATAATGAAATGCTTTGGACCCAAAATGAAGCATTTTTTCTTGGCCAAAGTCTATCACATGTCACAAATTACTTCAAAGTTGAGTGAAGGGTAGAGTAATTCACCATTTGCCTGGAAGAAGATAGGAACCAGATATTGGTAAAAATTAGAAAAGTCAACAACAGATATGATTTTTAGACCAAAACTAGTAGCTGTGCGATGTGCAGTAAATTGCTCAATTAATTTTGAGTCTTAACTTTCTTAGCTGTGAGAAACTTTTTTATGGTGTTGTGTTATAGATTAAATTAGAAAAAAATATACATTAGGCAATGTATATTAGGCAAAGCACATACATTAATATACATTAGGCAATGTATATTAGGCAAAAATATACATTAGGCAATGTATATTAGGCAAAGCACATACAGATACTTTCCGCTCACATTCTATTGACCAGATGAGACATCATAGATGAGGTAATGTTCTAATATTTTTCCAATTGATATTTCCATAACTGAATCTTAAGTTCACCGTAAGTTTACAATGTATAATTTCAATATTTTTCATGTTCTTTTCTCTGTGTTCTAGTTTCTAGACTTTAAACACAAAGTCTTTTAAACAGTTATTATTCTGGCTGGAATAAAATATCCTGTAGCAACAATCAATCCCACATCTTAGTGATTTAATGCAACAAAGATTTATTCCTTCTCCATATAAAAGCCCTGTGGATTTGAGGTATTCCTCTGGGCTAGCTTTCTTTCATGGTGGGGCTTAATTCAAGACAATTCAATTTTTTGATCCTGTGATCTCAACACTCTTACATCAACCATAGGAGGAGGAGAGTAAATGATTTATAGAATTGCTCATGAGTCCTTCCCTGTCTCAGGGCCTGAATGGTGCACATTTTTGCTCCCCTTTTAATACTGAGTGTGCATGATATGAAGGTCAAAACTCATTGTGTTACACTATAAGGGAGGGTGAGAGGTACAATCTTCTCTGTGCCCAGAAGGATGAAAGGAAACAGAGCAGGTACTAGTGGATGCAATTAATATCTACCATAAATGTTTGTTAATTGATAAAAATATACATCTATTAGGCCATAACTTAGGTGGATTTAGATTTACTCAACAAGTATAAAGCTTAATGTTTAGAAGGAAATGTTTACTATATGAACATTATTATTAATGGTCTTGTTCTTGCTTTGAGCTCCTCCCTTCCTCCTTTCCTCTCTTCTCTCCCTCACTTCCTTCCTTTTGCCTTCCTGTCTGTCTCTGTCTTTCATTTAGGTCATTGTACATCAAATGATTCAATAGCATAAAGATAGGGGAAAAACAAAGCAACTTTTATTATCTCTCAAAACTTACCAGGAAAGAAAAGTATATCAATAGATAATAGATTTGTGAAAGTTTGTCTAGGTACACTAAAATAGCTTACGCTTACAAGTAGAAACAATTTCCTAGGTTGGAGGTCATAGGAGACAATCAGAGGAGGCAGAATAGAAATGAGATGCATGTGTGGTGAGGACCCTGGATCTTTAAAGACCTGTGGGAAAGAGCAGGGCCAGGCAGCATCTAAAGACTCCCAACCTCCACAGCCATAAGTATGGCCTGGTGAGGACAGATGGAACTAGATGGATCTGGCGCCACACCACAGATGATGTCCCCTCCACTTTCACACAAGCAGCTTTTACCAACTGCGTAGAGCCCTGCCTTTTTAGGGCCACTACCTAGGGTAGTTCTTGTTGTGCACTAAATAAAGGCTGTACGTTAGAGAGAAAGGGGAGTGGAGTGACTCAAAACCAGGCTTATACTCTGACTTAGGAGGCGGTGAACTTGGGTACTAGCAACATCTACAAGGCAGAAGAGAGGCTTTCTCTTCTCACAAAGCATGAAAGTGCAGCAGTCAGATGAGAGGTGACTCTCTGGAGCTGCCCCCAACCAGAGGTGATTTGTTTTTTCAATTCTGCCCCCAAATCAATCTAAAAGTATTAACAATGTCCAGTATTTGTCTTTGGCAGCAGATCCCCAGTTGACCGTCAGTCATGTTTGACTCTCTGTCCAGAGAGTCAATGAAGCCCTTTCTTTTATGTTCTGACTTGGCACTGCCAGTAGAATTGTCTGTAGCATGTGATATTAAATTTGAAATAAACTGGCCAGACTGAGATAGTGAAAAAAAAAAAAAAACAAAACAACAGACTATTACTCCATTATAAAAAATACAAATGTATATATGATACAAAAAATTATTTGAAAATAAAAATACTTCAAAAGTATGATACAGTAAAAATATGTTAAGATTAAAAACCTGGAAATCAGAATTGCAGGTTTTTTATACAGCTAAAAGAAGTGAAAGATGTTTAGTAATTTTCTTCATAACTGTTTTAAATGTCACTTTGTTTATATGTAAAAAAAGAAGGATTTTCTTAGGCTTTATTTTTTAAAAAGTGATTCCCAAGGTTTAAAATCTATGGTTCAATGAATGCTGATTTTTGAAACATGATGTGAAGTTTGTAAGATATTTGGGACATTTCCAAAAATGAATGGAAATTTGAAATTGAAGAATATCTTAGTTCAAATTTAAATAATCCTTTAAATCAGAGTCTGTCTTTCTTAGTTTTGTGCATATATGAAGCATCAGGAAATGTTAGCCATAATACTTAGTAGTGCTTACTACTTTGTCTAATTTATGTAATTAATAAAATATTAGATTTTATAAGCAATCATCATTTACTTAACAGTTTAATTAAATTTTATATGAATTTATATAATTTGCCACTTACTCTTAACTATACATGCCTTTTATAGAAACTTTAAAATCTGAAAGGATTAAATTTCAAAATATTGATATTATTAGTTACAATTTTAAACTTATGCAGGAAATAAATTAACATTTTTTTCTGACAGTGATATTTCATCATTATTTTTTAATATAATGAATGACTAAGTACATATATATTTTTTAATATAATGAATGACTAAGTATATTCTTAAGAAGGAACAAGGAAACATACAAACATAACTTTAAACAATTTTTGCGACCCTCTACTGCCAGGTATTGATGGCTATTGTGCCTGTGGAAAAACAAAAGGTATTTTTCCTCTGCTGTCTCACAACAATCAACACAGGAAGTTTCTGTGATCAAATGTGTGTGTGTGGGGGGATTACACACACACCAAGTGAGCAGTCATTTCTGCAGCTGTCACCAGCTGCGTGTCTTCTAATTAAATTCAATGCTGAAATTATCTGCTTAGAGATAAAACCAGATGTGAGACACTACTGGCTTGTTTCCTAAGACTGCACCCTCTTCTAATTCTAATGTCAGTTGTAAACTTCAGGTTACCTTTGTTTACCACTCTCCGGGAAGCTCTGGGTGTTCACCTATCCAGAATCTATTGGAGCTCTGTCCTTTTGCGTCTTCATGAAGGCTTCATTAAGTAGACATGATTTATTAAGCCATTGGCCATTTGTGATCAACTTAACCATCAGTCCCTCTCTCTTCCTTTGAGGTTCAGGGGTTTGGGCTGAAAGGTACACCCCTTGGTCTTTCAGGTGACCAACCCTTCTCCTGAAGCTACCAAGGGGCTGCCAGACATCAGACAACTCACTAGCATACAAAAGATACCATTTTGGAAATTTCAAGAATTTTAAGTTTTATTGGAAGGAAATGGGATTGAAGACCAAGTATGTATTTTACCGTATCACAGATATGAAAAAAGTTTTGTAATCACTGTGCAATTCCTCAATGGATCTTTTGTTTCTCAAATTTGTGGTGTTTGTACATGTGCCAACCCAGATGAAAGACTGAGAAAGGAATCTCAATCAAGTGAGATTTAGTATGATGGAGTTTATGGGAGTACATGTGAAAAGCCAAGATGACAGTAGCCTGTAATCAGAGTTCCAGAGTAGGTTACACGAGGGACAGTATTTATACGTTTTCTTAACAGGGGGATACCTGTAGAGCAGAAGGTAGGCAGTGAAGCAACATTTACCTTTTTGGGATTTTGATTAGTGTTCAGTGATGTTACATACAAAGTGAAGCAAATAAGTGCTGAGTGTGTAGGACAAAATAGAGGTGTCTTAGGGTCTGGTAGGGAGGATGAATGAATTCATCCCTATTTTGTTCTACATCTGATAAATAAGTTTACAGCCAGTACTTGTCAGTGAAATATTTCACAGTTACACAGGCAAGGGGTCAGGTTTAGTTTACAGATCCTGGGATTACAGCTAAAATATGTCCATTTATGGGAGGCCACAACCCTTCCTCCTCACTAGCACAGTTGGCTGTGCACACGCACACAGTTCTGATTCAGAAGGGAAACTTAGAACAGGCCAATGTGAATCAGCTTTTCTTTTTGTTTGTTTCTTTTCATAATAATTATGATTGGAAACTAGAAGTATCATTCAGAATAAAATTAATTCAGTTTTCAGTTGTGTTTCAAATTTATAGAATGGTTTCTCTAAATTATAGCTATATTGTTTTTCAAGGTGGGAAGCCATAGAGGATGGGAGCCCCATAAGTGAAGGGGGATGAATCTGTATATTTGCCACATTTCAACTAAATGTGCTTCAAAAGAGTCTTAAAATTTCAGAAGATAGGATTTTACAGTCATATTCTATATGGGGGATGGGGGTCAGGGGCTGACCACTCTGATTTTTTTTTTTTTTTTGGTATATTTGGTTATGTGAAACAATAGAACACACAAATAAAATATGGTGGGGTCATCCCTCCCCCCTCCCCCACTGATGTGTGACTTAATGGTAAAAACTAAACTCTAACTACAGTCTGCATTTATCTAGTGATAGGATCAGGATTTTTTCTTTAGGATCTCTTTTTCTTTTCTTTTTTTTTTTGAGACAGAGCCTCAAGCTGTCCCCCTGGGTAGAGTGCCGTGGCATTACAGCTCACAGCAACCTCCAACTCCTGGGCTCAAGCGAGTCTCTTGCCTCCGCCTCCCAAGTAGCTGGGACCACAGG